>QDEB01065640.1:0-28679 GCA_004193795.1 Asbolus verrucosus
ATATATATATATATATAATAATAAGGCCTTTCTTTTATACAAGCTGCAAAATTATTTATATTAGACTAAACGTAAAAAATGCATTCATAAACACTTGCATTTCTAAAATTACCTTATTTTACCAATATTTACCACTAATAATAGTACTACAGTAATTATATAACATCTCTTGGATTATTTTTAAAACATCAATAAAATGTAACAATTAGCGTTTTAAACCTAAATTTCGGATTTCTGTTCCCCTTAGGGTTCAAGTTATTTTCGGTTAACATTTTGCGTTCTTTAAAAAATTTAATAATAAAAAAAAACGAGTTAAAATTTTAATAGTACATTTCATCAATAATATTAAAACCAATATTCATTGTTTATACAGTCCAAATACAAAAAAAAAGGATATATGTATCTTGAATTCTTAATTATATGGTTTCTGTTCTGAAATTTTGGAATTTTTTGATTACGGTTAAAATTCAGTTATTTTCGGTTAATCTCTCCCATCGTTGAAAAAATGTAATAACTAAAAGAACAAAAAAAAAAAAAAAATTGAAACTTTAATCGAAAAGGTTACTCATTTTTTATCTTTAATTATAAACGAATTTCTTAGGTGAAGGCGAACTTCACAAATTGCACAAATGTTATTATGTTTTTCTTTATTTTTCCCACTCATTTTACTCTTATTTAAATACTAATGCTGAAACCGAACACATTTAATTTTTCATTTTCGGTTTGCAGACGTATCTGGTTTTTAAAGTGAATCGGTTTTGATTCGATTTATCTTTTTTTTTCGGTTACGGTTCAAACACCCCTGGTTACAATCACTGAACTCCATTAAGAACAAAGCACATATTCAGTACACCTAACTTCAAAACATCAATGTTATAAGATGTGAAGTAATAATTAACAATTCAACAAAATTATTATCAGCCAAAAAAAAGTGCATTTAAAAGAAAAAATTGGCAAAATGTTATTTGAGTTAAAGGTAAGATATCTTATTTATCATGATTTGAAAATATTGAAAACGTGCGATTAGAGTTTAGTAAAAGGAATATAGAAATGTTTAAAGTTTTGATGGAACTAAACTCATATTGAGCATCATGAAATCTGCAGCGTTTATAGTTTGTGAAAAAATACTAAAAAATGTTCATGTTGTATAAAATACCTTTCAAGCACAAAATTCACAAAATTCACTGGCGTTCAAAATCAAATATAATACAAAAAAACATCACATTGAAGCGTGTAAAACCACATTCAGAAATTAAAAAAAAAGATTCTAGTAAAAAACATTTCTATAAAAATTAAAATGATAATGACGAAAATAAGGAAAGATAAGTTTAAATTGAAGATACAACTACCGCGCGCAATCGTATCAAAACCCACCTGTGAAACGTAGAAATTGATACTCACACTTTCAGAAGATGGAAAGACAAGGCAAACAAGCCATCGAAGCCGCCATGAGAGAACGGGACAGAGAGCGCGAACGCGCCACCATAGCCAAAAGGTGGACGAAGCGCGAAGAGGCGGACTTCTTTCGCGTGGCGTCTTCGTACGGCGTCATCTATTACAGGAAGAAGAAATCGTACGACTGGACGAAGTTCAAGCAGCTGGCGAAGCTGGAGAAGAAGAACGACGACGAGCTGACGGAGTACTACAAGCACTTCGTGATGATGTGCAAAAAACAGACGGGAATCAACTCGGACGACGGCAGCTACGACAACACCATCGAGCACATCAGCGAGGAGAAGGCGAGGCGCACGCTCGAGAGGCTGGAGCTGCTGTCCAGGATAAGAGAGGAGATAATCACGCATTCGAAGCTGGACGAGAGGCTGAAGGTCTGCTTGACGTCGGCGGACATGCCGGATTGGTGGATTGCCGGAAAGCACGACAAGGATCTGCTGTTGGGGGTTGCAAAGTCAGTTTCGTGCCACCTCCGTCGGTGATTTTATTGAATTGTTGATGTTTTCAGGCACGGGTTGGGACGCACCGATTATTATCTCTTGAACGATCCGGATTTGTCCTTCCAGGAGGTGTTGCGGAAGAAAGTCAATTCAGAGGCCGTCTCGGCGGAGGCCAAGGACGCGATCAAGCTGGAGAGCCACGAGGATATCCTCAAGTTCGACAAGGACGAGATTTTGGTGAAGCTCGAAAAGGGCGAAGGTACTCTGAAAATCGAGAAGGTCGCCGTCAAGAAAGAAGGCGCCGAAGAGAAAGATAAGAAAGTCGAAGAGAGCAGTAAAGTGGAGTT
Organism: Asbolus verrucosus; assembly: GCA_004193795.1. NCBI lineage: Eukaryota > Metazoa > Arthropoda > Insecta > Coleoptera > Tenebrionidae > Asbolus > Asbolus verrucosus. The sequence goes on from QDEB01065640.1 coordinate 2,240, forward strand.
GACCATAGTGAAGAGCGAAAAGAGCGAATGCGAAGAGAAACCAAAGGCAGAAGAGAGCGAGAAAGCTGAATCAGAAGAAGGTGCTAAAGAGAAAAAAGAGTCTTCCAGCGTTACTGAAGAGGCGCCGGAATTACCAGAAAATAAAAACAAAGAAGTTCCCGAAACTAAAGAAGAAACGAGTGAGATTACCGAAGAAAAAGATACGACGAAAACCGACGAAGAAACCCTAGAAAAAGAATCACCAGCTACTGACAAAGGTTTCGAAGATAAACCGCTACCAGAAGTCAAAAAAACCGAAGAACCGCCGAGTGAAGTCAAAGAAAAAGTCGAAGTCAAACCTGCCAAAACTCAGTTCGAGGACGAATCCGATCTCTGTTCGAAGCAGGCCGCAGAACTTAAGGCGATGTTTCCCGATTTGGAGGTCATCCAACCGCTATCGAGACTCTCTCAAGTGGACACCTTCGTTTTGAGGGATAAGCAAGGGACTGGAGCTCTAGATTTCAGCGAAACCACCGTTGCTCAGTTGTTTAATAACGCGGTAAAATGGCCGAAGGAGTATGCGATTCAGGTCCGGCTTCAGCACATTATTTACGCGGTCGAGACGAAGGAGTGGCCCGCCACGAAGAGTTTTTCCGCTTACGCAACCGGCATCGGGAACGAGTTCGACATTCCCGTCCACGAGTTGCCGAATGATCCTCCGAAGCGCGATTCGTCGACCCCCATGTCTTTGGGCGATCCAGATGTCATCTCCATCAACACCGAAAGGAGCAATTTGAACAAGAAGCGGAAGAGACACATCGCCATCGATGTCGAAACCGAAAGGGCCAAGTTGCATGCGCTTTTGAACAGCAGTCACATGCCCAATCCGAAGCACGGATTGGCATCCTGGGATGAGGATTCGGAAGATTCGCGGAGGTCGACGCCAGTGCAGGGTAATCTGCAACCGCCTCCGGCTCACCAGCAGACTTCGAGGTTGATGAGTTTGCCTTATGATAAGTATCATTCGCCCAAAACCATCGGACAGACGACCGTCATCCCAGGTACAAGCAGCACTTTGACTCCTATAGATCTGAGCTCAAGGTAACGTTGAAAGTGCTGTCGGGTTTGAAAGCGTTTTCAAATTTTGAAATTTCAGCATACCGAAATCGAGCGATAAGAATTTGGATCTGCAGAATGAAGTCCAGGATTTTTCGATGCCGTCGAAGAAGCAGTCGTCGGTTTTGAGCGGAATGAAATCTGGCAACAAACTGGACGACACGCTGTCCAAACTGATGAAGAGGAAGAATTGCGTAAGTATTATAGTAGTTTATGGGAGAGACAAAATTTTGACAGAATTACTCGAACAAACACCTCAAAATCACAAAATATATAAAGATATAAAAATATTGTTAAAAGTATAAAAACATAATCTAAATCAAATATTGAAAAACATTAATTCTGTCAAAATAATATTTTTCTTGCATTTAACGACAACATTATCTGAATGTGATAATAATAGAACTCAATGAATGGAATTATTAAACGCTAAATAATTTCGAAATTACGGTCAAATGATCCGGTAATTATTAATAATTATTACTGCTGTTATTTTTCGCTTGGGCTTTCTTGAAAATCGTAAGAAATTATGAAAATACCCCAAAGCTTTCTCTACAACTTTCCTCGTTGAAGGTTTAAAGCAATTTCTGTAAAAATCTTACAATGTTAGCACCTTCCGTAAGTGTACTACTTAAAAAGCGCATAAATCAATTTTTTTAAACGCTTTTTGCCAATCTCTACCATTTAGAAATGGTCTATGATTTTGAATTGTTTAACTATCAAATATTAAACCAGCGAGTTGGCTAGTGGAAGTCATATTTAAATACTTACCATTTTCAAAAACAGGTTTTGTAATAACCTTGATGAATTTTGTTATTTTTTAAACAACTGTAAAATTCCATTACGAATGGCATTTTTTACCAAATTCCCAAATTTCGGGAAGCGTAATTTGTCGGGTTGCTAATGATCCAAGAATCCCTTTTCTTTTGGGCAGCCCGTGGAGGAGCCGGTCGTCGGGAAGGAGAAGAAGCGACGCAAGCTCGACGAGATCGTCCTCGGCCTGTCCGCGGCGAAAGAACAATCTCTGTTCCCCGAATCGTCGAAGAAACCGACCGTGACCCCGAGCGTGACGGTGACCCCCACCTCGGCCCCCGTAAGCTCTTCCCACAACCTCTCGCAGAAACCCTTCACCATTACGGTGACCTCCGTTCCTTCTTCAGCCCCCTCGACCCGAAACAGCTCGATTCCGAACATCCTTCCTTCGAGCATGTCGAGCACAAGCACGTCGAAAGACAGCTTTTCAACATTCCTCGCTCAGGCCGAACAGCAGAACCTGCTGCTGAAGAAGCAGCAGCAGCAGCGGAAGAGCTACGAAGCGATGATCGCCGATATCGGGAAGGTTTCCGATTTCAGTTCCAAAGTCAATTCTTACTCCCACGAAGCTAAAGTCAACAAATGGCTGGCGGAGCAGAACGCCGCTTTAGCCGAGCAGCCTCTGGGGGCCGATTATTTGTCTCCTAGAAGACGCCGTCCGAGGATAGACCCCACTTTGCTCGACTGGAAGAAGTTGACCGGCGATGAGAACGTTTCCGTCATCCACAGAGTTTCAGGGAAGAAGTTGACGGGTCCGAAGGCGCCAACCTTGAAACGGTTGGGTCAGTGGCTGGTGGAGAACCCGATGTACGACATCGACCCCAAATGGGCGGAATTAGTCAAAGAAAGAGGCAATTTGAGCCACGATTTGCAGAAGCGAGTCCCCGGATCGGGCGGGAAGAAGACCGCACCAGGTAGACCACCTCTGTTATCGAGTCCCACAGGTTCCACCTCCAGCGTAAGTTCGGCCAACATTAACACTTCGATTCCGTCGAGCCTGTCGTTCCCGACATTGAGCGCCAGCGGCTTGAGCGGCATAAATTCGAACTTGCTCTCGGGACTGTCCGGTTTGGGACAATTCGACCCCAAAAACAACCCGCTGTTGATGCCTTTCGCCGGTTTGCCCAACATGAACGCGCTCAGCTCGATGGGGGGCTTGGGGAACCTGACCAACATGAATTTGTTCGCGAATCTGGCGGGTTTGGGGTTGCCGGGGTTGGGAGCTATGGACGCGGCGAGTTTATCGGGCGAAACTAAGCCGAGCAGCAGCAAAAGCAGCAGTGGTAAACCCCAGAAGCCCCAGGAGGCGCACAGCAACAGCAAGTCGCAGTCGTCGAACAGCAGCTCGATTCCGACCACGAATCCTTTCCCGTTCTTCTTTCCGAATCCGAGTTTGTTGTACACTCCCCTGGGGTTGGGAGGGCTGAATCCGTTCACCCTTCAGCCGGGGATGTCCGCAGCTTACGACACTCTGGCTCAACAGTGCGGGTTGTTGAACGGAAGTTTGGGCACCGCGGCCTCGCCCAATTCGAATATGAAAACCAGCAAGTCGAGCAGTTCGAGACCGAGCTCTTCATCGACGGTAACGACGGCAACTTCCACTTCTGCCAGCGCTAAACCGATGCGTAGTAGAGAGGCGCAACTGCAGCAGCTGCTGCTGCCACCTGACACCCAGATTTTGGAGAGCATATCGAAAGCGGCGAGTTCTCTGGATGCGAATTTGAAGCAGTCGAAGAGCGATAAAAAAGAAGACAAGAGAAAGGCTTTGGAGAGTCTCAGAGGGATGTTGCCGACAGATTTCACATCTCCGGACAAATTCAAAGATAAAAAAGGAATGCCAGGTCTGGCCGACTTCACCAAACTGTTGGAAGCTCAAACAGGCAGCACCAAAAAGACTCAAGAACAACAGATGAAGGAGGCGATCGAACAGTTGAGTAAAAACAACGCGGAACTGACCACGAAAGCCGTCGATGACAGTTCTTCAATCAAGCGACCAGCAGAAGTGGAAGCGGCTGAAGAAAACCCTCCCAAGAAGCTGAAGGAGTCGCCGTCCCCGCAACCCGAGAAGAATCATCAGGCGAACGAGCAGGAGGGCGTCGACATCGAGACGCTGCTCCCGCCGTCGACGGTCGTGAAGACGTTGTGCGTCAACGTGGAGAAGCTGCAGGAGAAGCCGAAGGGTGAGGTGGAGGAGAAGAAAGAGCACAGTCCGCCGCCTCCGGCAAAGGAGGAGGCGGAGGAAAAGAAGGAGGAGGCCTCGCTGCCGCCTCCCGCGGAGAATCCCCCGGAAAGCCCGCCGAAGAAGAACACGAAGCGGACGAGGGGTAAGAGGAAGTCGGGAGAGTTGCCCCCCATCGATCCGGAGGCCATCATCGAGAAGAAGAACTTACGTTCTAGCGCTAGTCGGTCCGCTGCGGCGGCGGCCGCGAGGGCGGCGGCAGAACAGGCGGCTGCCAAGCAAGCGGAAGCGGAAAATGCACAGAAACTGCAGGAAGGTGGTGAAAGTGCGTCGTAAATTATACCAAATTTAAAAGTGTATAAATAGTGACTAATTTGTGGGTATTTGGTGGACTGTGATACATTTGAACTTGACTATTTTAGTGACTAGTTAGGACGGATCATGAGTATTGCTTTGAAGTTAGTTGGAACTGAATAATTACGCTTCATGAAATATTATGTATTCCCATATTAATAACAATGAATATTTTTAGGGTATAATTATGCTAGTAAGCTTAAAACTTTTGATGAAACTGTAATCAAACTGTAATATTTTAAAGTAAGGTTTAAACAGAGTTAATTGCATCAGAGAGACTCGAATGTTTTCTAAAATCATGGGAAAATCACGGGGAAACTGCGAAGCTGCTAAAACCACCCGATCAGTCGCGAAATTTGTTTGTTTTCCATTATTATTGTGGTTTTTGTTTAAATTTGGTCTCGATTCTGGTGTGGTGGGGGAGTTTTATCAGTGTAGCTGAACATTTCCTGATTATTGTAATGATATTTTTGACTTCTTTTTTTTACAATTTGTACATATAATAAGTTAGGATTTTGCAACAAAACGATTTTTTTTAATGATGCAGTGTGAAAAGTGTGTAAATAAACTTTAGTGTTTTTTAATTTCTTTTTTTTTTTTTATTTAATCATGTATGTTATATAGTGGTATAAGTCTGATCGATATTTATTATTATAATTTTTACATTGTCGTCCTGACTTACGTATTTATTTTTATTTTTGAATCTGCATTTAAGTATCTAGCAGTGACTTGCTAGACTTTTAGATCTGTTTCATCATATTCAACGTGTACAAGTATCATAGCATGGTAGCTCTCTCATTTATTGTTATAATGTTCATATAGATAATTAAATAATATAAATGAATCGTTTTACTTTTATTTATTTCATTAGTGAACAAATTAGTTTCAAAATTTCACCACTACAAAGAAATAAGAAGAAATGGTCAAAAGTACGAGAGAGAGAGAGAGAGAGAGTATCTAACAATAAAACATAACAGAAAAAAAATTTGGGAGATAGTGACATTAGAGATGCAACCAGTCATACAGCAACAAACATGGCTGACATCACATAATCGGAGGCAAAAAATACTTACCAGAACAAGTTATAACTGTTCCAAACCAAAAAATGACCTTAACAATCCCCGTGTTAAGTAAAGTACCCAATCTGCTCAAAGAATTGGTGAAGGTGGCGCCAAATGTGACTTTCCATGAGGTTGCAGACCCAGGTAACTGCAAAATTGCAAAGTGAGGCAGTTGAGTGATTTTCTGTTCTAGAAAGGGACCCTTACTTTAAGAAGTCTGAAATACTAATTTGCGATTTCGATTTGTTGGGAAGCTATCTCTATGATCTTCCAAATGTCAAGTGGATACAAGGAACTTGGGCTGGCATTGACAAGTTGACACCATTGGTGTCTAAGCCTCCACCCTACCAGATCACTAGATTTACAGGGGATCATTTTGGTAAAATCATGGGGGAGTACGTGGTCGCTAACATTGTAAATTATGAAAGAGGATTTTTTGACGTGAAAAATTCGCAGCAGAAGAGTCAGTGGAACCGAGAAGGGAAAATTTTTGATTATAGGGTAATATTTGACTTGACTGTGGGTATTTTAGGGGTGGGTAACATTGGCAATAGAAGTACGTCTGCGCTGATGAATGATTTTTTCTAACAATTCATGTTTCAGTTGGGCAGATTTTGCATTTCTTAGGTGCCAAAGTCATGGCATTGGGAAGGAGACCTGTTTTACCAACAGACGATGAGTACTCACACATTTCCAAATATTTCACCAAAGACACACTGCCACAATTTCTGAAAGAATGCGACTACATCGTGAATGTGCTCCCAAACACAACAGAAACCAATAACCTGTTGGATGGCGATGTTCTCAAACATTGCTCAGGTAAAAAGATTTCTCCAACGAAACCTTGAGAAATTTTGTACCGGATGACCACTTTTCAAGAATTCTGAGCAAATAATGACATTCTCGCGATTGTTTCAGATAAACAAAGCATTTTCATCAACATTGGCAGAAGCAACATCCTTTCTGAAACGTCGCTTATTCGGGCACTGAACAACCGATGGCTCTCAGCGGTGATTTTGGATGTTTTTGATGTGGAACCTCTTCCAGAAAGCAGCCCCCTTTGGAAAATGGACCGGGTATTCATCACTCCACACGTGGCTGGACTCAGTAGAGCTAAAGACATTGCGGAACAATTCTCTTCAAACTTTGCTTTGTACAAAAAGAACTTGCCCCTTTCCGCTGTCGTCGATTTTACAAAAGGTTATTAAAACGAATAACTTTATTCCATAACATAAATTAAAAAATGCCTATGTACATATACAAAAGGAAAATAAATACAATATATAACAATAGGTACATGGATTGTTAACAAATTAGTAATTACTGAAAGCTGAGGCCATATTTTTGGGTTACTTGCGGCGAATGCGTTGAAGCTACGGCCAGGAGTAGAGGTACGTCGTTAACTTCTAATTGGAGAGCTGATGTTAATTGTTCCATGCTGCAGAATTCTGTTGCCATCAGCAATTCTGCCAGGGCTTTAGATCTTATACAGAGCTCCTGAAGAGTTTGTTCAATGTGCATAAGACACTGAAAACAATCAGATTATAAAAACCGCAATCAGAAGCGGACGAAGCTTACAAAGTGAGGTGGAACATTCAATTTCCACATCTGGAGTAATGATTCTAACATATTGGCGACTAACTGAGACATTCCTATTCTTATCCCAGAAGACCCTTTATCTATTATGAACGTATGGCTCGACATGAGCTGCACTTCCCTAAAATAATTTGGAAATTATATTCAAGTTTAAAGCTGCACACGTAACTTACCAAGTGTCTGTGTTGGCGATAACAGCAACAGCTTCTTCCACCGGTTGATCGATAAGGGAATGTTGGCTAGCTAGAGCTAGATCGCTTTTTAATCTCGACTCCCAGTCTTGCTTCGGCACTATTGGTCCTTGCAGCACCATATCGGGCATGTAACTATCGCTAGCTGCCCTCATCAGAGAAGAGGTGTATCTAATGGGGTTGACTCCGGGTTTGTAGAATTTTGACCTGAAACCGCCACTGTGACAGCTAATGGTGCGATTAAGCAAAAACTCACTTTGGCATCGGCAGATTTGTAACTTTCATTTTATGAACAGTCTTCACGTCATCACAGGACTTCTCCAACACTTCCTGCTGATTCGATTCTTTGGTTTGTTGGTTGCTGGAGGGAGCCACGAACGTGTCGCTTGTAAACTCCAATTCGGACGCGTTAGACGGCGTCTGCAAAGCTTCGCCCTCTTCGTAATCCTCGTCGAATTCTGGATATTTCGAAATTATCGTGTCGCTCAAAGACGACAGATCGTCCAATTTTAGGCTCTTGTCGCCAAATTGCAAGTTCGAAATTTCCAGGTTTTTACTCTTCATGTAATTCGAGAGGATCTGGGGGTACTGTTGCAAATTAAACTTGACACCCGAGTAGCGATATTTCGACTTGCTTTTGGACTCTTCCGGTTTCCTGCTTTCGGGGGGTTCGCTCTGAGAGCGAGGCAATTTTTTCGAAAACACCCTAGACTCAGTTTCGACCTTCTGATTCGCTTCTTTGTCGGCCAGAGATGACCAAGAAGTGCTCGGTTTTACCAAACTATTGTCGGGATTTTCAACAAAATCGGAATCTTGAACGCAAAACAGCTGTTTGGAAAGGTCCAAAAACGAGGGTCTTGGTTTTACGAAATTGTTTAATTTTTCTGATTTGTCAGCGACTGAGTTGCCTTTCTTAATCCCAACGAGTTCTTCGTTGTCGCCCAAAACAAACACCACATCTCTCGTTTTCTCCGATTCAGAAACGTTTGAGTTCAGCAAATCCAAACTCCGCATCTGTTTCTCCATAGTGACGATAGGGGGTGGCTTAATCTCCTCAATGAGAGCAACATTATTCTGCTTGTCCATGTGACAAAGCACTGAGCTACTGGGAACTCTGCACAAAGTGTTAACCTTTCTTGTTATTTCTTCATTGCTGGGGTATGGAAATTTTGAAGTGCTGCAGAGAGCTTCTAGAGTTTCAGTAGCTGTCAAATCGGGGTACAGAGACTGGGATTTATGACTTTCTAACTTCAGGAGATCTGTTGCTACTTCTTCTTTGGCAAAATCTGATAAATCCCCAAAACAAGTTTTTGTTTTTATCAATCCTGTCGCTTTCTTTAGTGCTGGTTTGGCGTCTTTTAGAGACTTCTCCAACTCTATGTTCTTACAATAAGGATAATTGTTATTTTGACAATTGACGAAAAATTCTTTGTTTAAATTCATGATTTCTTTGAGATGGTCTTCGTACTTCTTATAATTTTCTTTTGGAATGCAAGAATATTTGCGGCAAATCATCTCGACCGTTCTGTTTTCTTCTTGTACATCAGCGCGAATTGGAACTCTTCTATCTACATCACAGCAACGAATGAAATACGTCATTGATAGTAAAATTTTTGAAATCAGATCTTTTCTGTTGGTGCCAGTCACGATGGTTTGAGCCACTTTTGTGGGGTGACCGACAGCCCCATACAAGTCGCTCAATTCGCTCCAAAGCGGATTAAAAGGGCTTTTCGACTGGAAAGTGGCGTTTTTTGATGGTAGACACGTGTTAACCCAACCCAGATGATATGTTAACACTGCTGTCAGCAGCGTACTCATGAAACTAGAATTGAAGACAAATTTTGGTTTGAAATATTAATAATAATTATACTCACAAGTTGGTGTCTTTGACATCGATGACTTCCAACAGTTCGCAGAAGTCTTGGACGAATTTCTCCGCCGTCAAGTTTCTGCTTTCACCAAACAAACTCTTCTTGATGTTGAAAGGATCTGCTTTCAAGAACTTACTGAAGTTGAACAAATGGAAATCGCCGCTTTGTTCGGTGGGAGCTCCGGCACTGCTGCACGAGCTGCTCCAGCTGATGGAACCGTCAAAATCTTCAGCGAGTTCCGACGCAGGCACAGTCTTATCACTAAATGCACTAATACTGTTACTATCACAGCCACTCGATATCGACAGCCACAAATTCATGGAAAGATATGAACCAGAGAGCAGATTGACTAGGTATTGGGCCGAAAAGTGCGCCATCTCCACCATCAAAGAGGCGAAATTTTGGGATTTGACGTAGGCCGTTTCGACCACCTGGCGGGCCCGCCACAGCATCACCTCCAGCAGGGACACGTGCTCCATGAAGAACTGACTCAACTCCCTGGGGACGAAAACGGAATTAATCGTCGGAACCGTCGCCGACAAATAAAAAGCAAACTGCCTGGGCGTTGCTAATTATTCTTTACTTTAATGAATGAAACTAACTCTTCCTGTCCGGAAGTGAGGTCCAGGATGAGTGCGAGTCCCAGTTTGCTGCTGCGGTGATGAGGCCTGGCGTGATCCCCCTCCTGCACCGAATTGGCGAGCGACTGTCCAGAATTGTCCAAAGAAGTGCTGGTCCGGCGCAACCACCTTTTGTACAGGCTGCTGGACGACATGGTGGAGGTGGCTGCAACAGCAAAAACATTCGGTTTTACTTGATACTACTTTTATAGATCGTTGGGACCCCCTGTATATTTTTGAAAAAGATTTAAATCGCTGGCCTGACACCCTCGTGCAATTTGAAGCGTAGGGCGTAGTTGAATTCTTACCATTATCGCCGTAAATCGACCCCCAGGTGGAGATGGAAGGTGGGCCGCTGCTGAGCGGGCATGATTGATCTGCACAATAACCAGAGTCCCCGATCAGACTCGGGATCGAAACGGAAACTGCACTCGTGACCGGGACATCAAGAGGTGTGCTCGGATGTCGTCTACAAACTGATTTGACTCGATTACGCCTCAGCCTCGCCGACTCAAAGCCTCACCTAAGACCGTATCAGAAGCCGTGCTGTGCACCGACAGATGCTCGCTCATGGAATTCGTGCTGCTGGCACCCGAGTCGTCCAACTTGGAATGTTCGAGGGTATGAGGATCGCTACGACTAGAGACGGAAAAGCGGCCTTGGCTTGCGGGCCGCGGACTAGAAAACACTTGCGTGAACATGAGGCGGTTGGGGGACTCCAGATTGTGCATTTTGAAGTAGGTTCCCCTGAAGCTCATCGCTACCGAGCCGAAGACCATCTCGGCCAGCTGGTTGAAGTCGGGCTGGGGCTTGGTGTACTGGTTGAACGTTAAAACAGTGAAACGGCCCCCCATCGGGGAGTGCTACTCACCACGTAACCGTATCCGTTGGATATTTCCGAAATCTTTTCGTTCTCTGCGGTTTTGGCGACCTCGCCGGATTTCGTGAGGCCGATGAGGATCTTTTTGACGGAGCTTGAATCGAACAAGAGCTTCCGCCCTCTGAAGTCGCATTCTCTGAACAACACCACTCGTACCTGGTCCTTACTAAATGCAAAAAATTTCTCGCTGCAACAATGAACGCCCACGTTACAAGAGGTGTTAACGTGGATAAAAATAGCGCTGTGTTTATCAACCGGAGGCCAGATCCGCTCGTGAAAATGCGATCGAGTCGAATTAATTTTGTAAATTGGAAGTGACAAGCACACTTGTTCGTGTCATACGTCTTGTTAAGTGTATAATATAGCGACCATTTGCAAGAAGTTCAATCTGATGACTTCTCAACCTTTACAGGGTGCATTTTTTACAACAGGACAATATTTTGACTACGGAACAGAGTTTGTTCCTTACCTTATGTTACCTTACATCGGTAACATTGACACGTGTCGGTCACGGCAACAATGCACTGATAACAATAAATTGATACGGAAAAAATATTTGAACACAACATTGTCGATAAAACACTGCTGCCCAGTGACAAAGTTAAACACTTTGTTGATCACGCTGTATTTAAGTACGGCAATACCCACCCTTTTACCAATAATTCTCGAAAATGGATCGATTTTCAACCACTTTTGGCTCTCCCATTTTGTTCTTTCTAACATTAGAATATTTAATGCCTCAATGTCTTTTTTTGTGTTTGTGTATACGAAACTGAATTTCTGTATACGAAAAGTTGTCCAATTTTTGTAGATTTGGAAGAAGTCTATGAAATTCGAAACAACAATTTGTCGTAAAAGAGACCAAGGGTGCTTCGGTAGTTTTGGCACAAGTCAGTTTTTTGGATATGAATTCAACCACAACGTTATTTCCAAATTTTGGACATTGGAAATAAATATGAAGATTATGTAAATAAATAGTCAGTATTTATTTGACTGCAACGGAATTTGGCAGTGAAAGCCTACACTTTAAGTACAAATGACACCAACTTTGTTTTAAGTGACACGTAATTAATTACTTTGACGTTTTTAGTACTCGGATATTTTATATCTTTACATAATTTTATTGCATTTTCGTTACATTATAGCTTTACACTTTCAAAATTTGGTTTCCAAATAACTCACAAACAAACTTATATTTTCCGAAGTGTTTAAAAGCTTACGTTTAACAGTTCGTACTAAACGAACGGTTTTTTTGTTGAAAAATGGATTAGGGCTAAAACCATAATTTACATGTGGCGAAACCCATTTCAAAACACAACGATGACAAATGCCGCTTCGTGGAAGGCGAAATCAAAGGCGGTCAATTTGTTGAATTGTAAAAATGACTTTTTACATACATGGCACGTTCACGTTTACACCCATTTTACACAGCAAAAATTAAAATTTTTTATTTTGCTCCAGGCTTCCTTGGCAATCAACTTAAAGCCACAAAAAAAACTATTTAAATAAAAATAAAGCGAACTTAGTCTTGTTTTAACACAATATGAATGCAATTAGTAAGTATTATATGACAAGTTTATAAGTATTGTACGAATCGCCATTTTGGTTCCATTGTCAAATTACCAACACCTGTTACGGGTTTAAATTGAGCAGTTATGTAGTTATTTAAAAAATAATCATAAAACAACTTGACAAAGGGTCTAAAATGACGATTCTGACATGCTACAATTACGAAACAATTAATACTGAAAATTTCACAATGTTAGTAAATGACCATATAGAAAATCATAGAGAAAGAAATGATGAAAAGAAAGATTAGAAATATGCATGAAAAGATGCGTGGAACAGAGCAAAGATATGAGAATTAATTTCGAAGCTCTGTCAGAAAATAAGTTCGCATATTGGGTCATTTTAATTTACAGTCTTCATATTGTACATCGTTTTTAGAATACAACCCATAAACAAGGCTGTGGGGCAATACATAAATTTTCTGAATCTATTTTCGTAATTCCCACTATTTTCCGGTTTTTAGGTCATAAAGAATATACGCATAAATCCGAAAAAATTAGAACATTTCATGATTACATACAAATTATCTGTGTAAATATGTACATGCACCGAAACTAAGTTTGTATAAGTGTACTATGTCCTAATTTTAAAAAGCGTCTGCATTTCTGAGATCGTGGCACTTAAAATTTATTAAACAGAATGAGAGGAATTTCAGTTATTATCTCTAAACAGATAAATATGTATGGACTATTTGTTATTATGTAATTTTTAATTTCTAAAAATAGCCAAATTCATCGAATCTGCATGACAACGAATTGCCACATTTTTCTTTCTGATAAACTTATTTTCCCGAAAGTTTCTTAAAATAAACACGAAAACAGATACTGTGGAAAATGTACAATTTTAAGATAAACAAAATATTTGCAAATTCCAACGTCGCAAAGGTGAAAAAAAAAAGTGACTAGAACGAGCTGAATCATATAATTTATGCACGATTTTACAAGTTGGTAAACTCAATCGTCATCGTTTCGGTCAGTCCGCTTTATTTATAGCAACATTTATAGACATTAATATTCGTCTTTCAATGTTTGAAATACCAAGAAATTAGCGCGTTGGTGCCACATTTTTACCGTTTCGTTCGATTTAGGCTGGCAGTCTGTAGGGCCCCCGTAAACGCGCTGGTCATGTGAGTCCGATTTCCGACCATCTATCGGCGACTACGCAACGCCGTAATTCGACCGCCGATTATAAAAATTAAAAATAAAATTCGAAAGAAAACAACACGAGATTAAGCGGCAATTACGCTATCCCCATACGCATCATAAAAACATGTGACCGATTGCTTAACAAACATGTGATGTGGGTCGGTACAAAGAAAAAATAAACAGGACAACGTCACGCGAGAAGGCGGGAACGGAACTAAATTTGTAGAACGTCAAAATTGCCACCCGAAACGGCCTTCGTTGACAGCGCGCGCCCAAAATGCGCCAAAATCGCTCTCGCCCGAATCGCGACGGCCGGATTTTGAAAAAACAACTGCGACGCCGCTCTGGCAACGCCGCATCCGAAAATCGAAAAACAAAAGGAAGTCGCCCGTGGGCGATTGATGTTGCGGATGGAGTTTTCGCCCGAACTGTCTGACAGACCGCGATTTTCATGAATTAAAGCACCTGCGAGGTGAAAGTGTCGACTTACCTGACATTATCTTGGTGCTTGTTGTGTGCGTTCCTCCGGCTCGGAAACAGTTTGTTGAATAGGGCCATATCACCGAGCCCTCACTGTTCAGAATCATTTACGAGCAGCGCGAATTTCGCCTTGGTTGATGCCAGAAAAAATACTCATACAGTAAATATAAAATCACGTGCATGCAAGTCATATGATTTCGTCGGGTCACTGAGTTCTACGCGCAGGGTCCCACGCTCACGCAGCACACACGAACCGCGTACATCACACAGGCGCGATCTTCCAATCAATATCGAAACTTGGACGAAATTGTTTAAACAAACGGCATGTTAATGAGATAATCTGCTTCCCTCGCGGCGACGATAACCTCTGATTAAATCCGCAGGATGAAGCGGTGGCGCCATCTAGCCCCGGTGACACCAAGCATTGTTTTGTTGGTGGCCTAATAACCAAATTTTTTTTCATTTTTTTTTAATGCAAACAGCTCCGTGGGCTTTATTAAACCACCAGCGGTTGATTAATCATCCGAATAATAAAACTCCATGTCTTTATGCAACTCCATTGTCAAATCCAAACAGCGTTGCCATGTCGCAATGACAGATGGTGCGCATGCGCAGTTGCATCACTTCTCTGAGCAGCGTTTTTGGGCCTTTGTTCCATGCTCTATTTTCCGATTTTGCCATCGTTTTTTGATAATTTCGACAAAACTACAATTTTAAAATACCATGTCCGATCTGTAAGTAAATGCGCGCGATGGACATTTGTTTTTGTGCACCACCAGCCAACAACAATGGCAGTCTTAAGCTTTGTTTTTGTTGTTTTAGTGATGATCTGTTAAACGGCGAAGATGAATTCGACTATGAAGACAACGAGATAACGAATGAAGAAGAAGAAGCTCTGTTGCAAGATGAAGATTTCGATGGCGCGCGTTTTCCAGAAGACGAATATTTAGAGTCGAAGAGGGTGCATGATTCGACTAAGAAGGAGTCTGCGTCGGAAACGGACGAACCGGAGGAAGATATTCTCAATTTAGACATCGAAGGAGAGGAAGATTTCCAAGAAGTTGAAGGTAATGTTCGTACGTGTTGGTTTCTTTGTTTCGATTAATTGTTTTAGACAAAGCTGCATATGACGAACAAACGAATGAAAATAGAAAAGATGGGAAATTTTCTGTTGAAAGAGCCCCAGCTGCACCAAAAATGACCACCACTGTTAAAGTAGAGAGAGCACAAGTTGCAAAGCCAGCAGAAGACGACAGTAAGTTTCGCCATCTCACTGAATGTAAATTCTGACCCTTGTTTGTAGCAGACAAAGACAAAGTTCAAAATATCAAGAAGGTGCCCCCAAAAATCGACAAAAGGAGAAGGGGAAATGGTAGAAACAATTTCCAAACGAGACCTAATTTCATCAGGAATAATGACCGCCGTCAAGAGCGCAGAAACAGTACGGTCTTCATAAACCCGAAATACGAAGGAATTGTGCATGTTAATGACAATAATGGTAATTTTATTAACGAGCGGTTCGCGCTGATTTCAATTTTTTCATGTTGTAGCGCGTCTAGCGTGGGACAGCACAACTTTCCCTCAGAATAGGTATATTCAGCCGTGGGTTTCAGGGAATATCCCCAGAAATTGCGATTTGAATTTCCAAAGCGGGTCTTCCTTGATCACTAATTTGGTATCAGAGCTTGCTACGAATATTTCGCAAACTTCAAATTTGTTCCAAATACCTACAGTGCCACAGTCCCAAAACCAGAATTTTTTTCAACCACCGCCCGATGTTTATCACCCTCCTGTGTCATTTCAGCCGCCCAATGTTCAAGGGGCTCAGCAGCCCTACAGTAACCAAAATCAGGTGAATAAATACGTTTATGTTAGTAAAGTGGAGCGTACAATGTACTTATCTTCTTTAATTCTTAATTGTGCAGCACATTCCTCATTGGGATGATACTTACAATATGCTAAACCAGAATCAGGTTAGTTTTAGATTGTAAAAATGAGCATGTTGTGCAGTTTCTAACGCTTTTTGAATTGTTTTCTTATTCAGTCGCTTCATAAAAAGGTTGGTGTTTGGAGATCTTGATAAATGAGAGCAGAAATACCTCTTCTGGATACAGCTTCTCACTTCTCACACTTTACTCATTCAGCACAATCATAAGCTTTCCAGTTTCACCAAAGCACAAAACTACTTTCTCTACATTTATACACTGCCACTTTGGTATCTGTAAATGAAAAACATTGAAGGGCTTTTGGAAGTTCTTAGTCACAGTAAATTAAACTAATTGTCAGGGTACCCACCAACCTGTAACTAGAAACAATTTTTTGATTAAAAAGAAGTGAATTTAATTTCATTACAATTCTCTAATATAGAAAACTACATAATACTGACTTGTAAAATTTAAAAACTTTTTTTTCAAAAAAAAAAATGCATAAACAACTGTAAAGTTGAAACGAAAAATATTGACTTACCTGAAAATTTTAGTTACAATAATTGATGGGTACCCTAAATTCAGTAAAAGCTACCGCTTTATTTATTTATTTGTTTATAAAAATGTGTACAGTATGCTACACTTTAAGTAACTGCATGTTGCATTTTTGTCGTAAAGTGAACGAAATAAAATATAGGACAGTTGCATTTTGTAACATTAGCAGTATTTTCTAATGACAAGCGTATGCAGAAGTATAAGATATTCAGCATTTTTTAAACGATTTCTAATGGATTTAAGCTTCATTATTACATCACACATGCGAAGAAAATACAATAAGAAATTATAATGTTATTTATGTCTATATTCACAACAACTGATTGAGATAATTGACAGTGACAATTTTAAATCAATTTTCCGTTGCACTGTCGAAACTGTAAATTTCGCGAGCTGTTTATATGCAACTGTCTCAGACCATAATTAGAGGCAACTCTAATATTAAATAACTATCGTTCAGGTCCCAAATCGTCAAACATTTCCCTCTCAGACATCGTCTCTTCAGTCCTACCACGCGAGTGGATCACAACAGTATCAGCCGTTGGTTGATAGGCCACAAAATGAATCAAAACCGTACGGGTCTTACTCAAATTACAATTATTACAACAGAACAAACAACCAACAAAACTGCGAAAACAGAAATTTGAACTATAATAAACCTGTAATTAAACAAAACGACTACGAAATGAACAAAAATAATTTTCCTAAACCTGTCGATTTCCAAAGAGACGCAAATTTTATGAACGATGGTTACCAGAAGAGAAATCCAACCTATAACTTCGTAAAACAAGAGTATAAAAACCAGCATTTAGATTATAATGCGACTTCATACAATAGAAATTTAATTAAAAATGTGGGTGGTAGAGGACACTATAATAACATTAATAAAACCACAAATTTGAATACTTATGGGAACAAAAATTTAGTGAATAAAGAATGTTCACAACAACAGCAGGGAGCCTACTGCAACAGAGTTACAAATTTGAGAAATACTACTAATCAGAATCAAAGTAATTTTTATAATAAAACCAGTACTCAGCCAGACAGCAGAAATCCTCCACAACGGAATTTCGTCGGCCAAAAAAGTGTAACCAGAAGACCTTGCTTAAATCAAAGCGTAGAGATGAAGACCGAACTACCGGAAAAGAAGATAAAGACGGAAGAAAACACGAGCAAAGTGCCCGAAAACAGCAACGAAGAGTCTAAAAAGCCATCCGAACCCGCCAAGAGTCAAACCGTAAGTAGAATTCGCATACACACTTGTCGAAACTAATTTAAAATTTTGCGAAGGCGATCGACGAAGAAGATGAGGACATGCGGCTGTACAGGCTCAAAATCGAAGAGCAGAAGCGGGAGAGGGAGAAGGTTTTGCGCATGAAGGAAGAAAGAAGAAAGCTGATGTTGCAGCAGCAGCAGCAGGCGGAAGAGGAGAAGTCCGCAGCGGCGGACAACAGGCAGCAGGGTGCCACTAGTTTCGCACAAAAAAACAATTTTCCCTGTAATAATGTCCCAGTTTCGTCCGTTCAGGCTCAGTATTTCGGTAAACCACAATCTTCCGCCGACGATGAGCTGGCGAGTCTCACCTTCAAAGTCCCCAATAATCTTCAGATTCTTCAAAAACCCGCTCCGACTGCGGCGAATGTGCAAAAGCCAGAGCCGACCTCTAATAGCTTCATGTCGAATCGAGTAGTGGTAGTTAAAGGCAGTAATAATCAGAAAGGTGGGGCGTTGCAAAATTCCAATATAGTTAAAACAGTCGAGGCTAGTCACGACAGCGCCGATGTAGGGCAGGGGCTTTCGTCTTTCTTCAATAATCGCAAGGTATTGAAGAAAGATAATAGTTTGATTAACACGAGGCTCGTTATTATAAATAATTTGTCGGCAAGTACCAATCAAAACAAATTGGTGGCAATGACTCGAGGGATTGGGGAGATTCAGGTAAGAGAATGATCTTTTGTTATTGATGGTCTTAGTATCTTCAGTAATTTTGTCGCATTACGGTAACATAGGTAGTAGATGTTCGGGGTAATTTTCCTCAGATTGTGGATTTTCCCGATGTTTTCGTTGACGTTTCAGGAATTTGTTTTCTGTATCCAAACTTAGCTTAATTATAATTTATTGATTTGTTACGATTATGTTAATGTTGATAACTTAGAAAATACAAATTTTGGCATGAATTTCTGTGCATTTTATCGTCTGTTCGAAAGAGAGAATGTTGGGCTCGCATTCGAGGTGTATCTTCGTTTTTTAAAATTGAAGGTCTCTTGTCATTTGTTCTCTTTATCGTTGGCATTTTCCGTACAAATGATGGTCTTAAAAACAACAATCATGAAGTCCAATTACAATTTTCAAAATGTTGAGCAATATCTCATGATTTGTACCAGTCAGTGGCTATTTGGATAACTTCTGTGTTTCGTGTAGCTTTTCAGGTTAAATTTTTCAGTTGTGTTTATTTTCATAAATTTTCTTTGTGGCACTGCAAGGCGTATGGAAGCGTTTGATCTGCTAATGTTTAAAAGTCGTTACATGGGCCACGATCCAACTTTTTCGACAAATATTTGAAAGATCGGACAAAAAAACCTCAGTTTCGCAGGTGAAGCAGGGAAAATTTCGTTCCTTTGAAACAGATTGATTGGCTGTGATTATTTTGTAACTGTTCTTTTCGCCACCAAATAATTCAAGAGAAAATTCTGTGATAACAACCAAAAATGGAGCGTGTGGTGATAATTTTGACAGAGTCGACGTCGCGAACAGATTATTTTTGTTGAAACAGAAACTAGTATTTCATTTGTGGATTAACAAACAAAGTTTGGCCATTAGAATACAATAATGACACGATTTGCCTAGCTGCGAATCAGGCTTGACCAGTTAGGGTTGTATTTCAATGCTGATTGGTCGGTTTTGATTCGCAGGTGAGCCGAGCGCAAAACTCGTGGTGTTCGGCGCAATTCGCTGGGCTGCAAGTCGAAACCGACCAATCAGCATTGAGATATCTTAACTCTGGTCGGTTGGTTTTGCTTTGCAGCACAGTGAGCTGCGCAGTAATCACAAGTTATGTTTTCTGCAGTGATCAAACTTGATAAGTTGACTCGTGACTGAAGTACTAGCTCTTTAGAGGTTTATCAATATTGTTTTCTATGAAATCTGTGATTATAACTGTGATAGCGATTAATATCAAGTGCGGTGAAATTTAGTCTCTTAAATTTCACAGTACTTTAAGGTCTGTGATAAACTAAAAAAGTAACATTCTAGTCGTAATGCGATATTATTTAAGTTTTAGGTTTACATTGTTATCGTTCTATTTAAGTTAGGTGATATTTACTTGTTGATTTTCAGAAACTTCGAATGGATAAGCAAGAGCGACAAGCAACGATTCTATTCAAATCTGTTGCATCCGCTCATGCATTTTTTAAGAAATATCAACGACACATGCTTGATTTGTCTGTGATTGACGTTAAATTAGAACCTATGCTGTAGATTTATTTGAGAACATAATCCTGGTGATTATGGAAAATTTGTATAATCCACAAATATGTATTCCTTCCCTTTTTTAAGAACATATCTTTGCGAAAATTATTTCCATGGGGTTTAATAAATTTGAAATTTTTCAATCATCAACAATAATTAATGACATTCTCTAGTGAAACTAGCCTACTTTGATGACTCTTCCTTACACGAGAATGTAGACGTAACCAGCAAAGATTACCTGTTAATAGAAGATTAGACGAAGTGTTTGTGTACACTGTGCTGGACGAAATCTCGAAATTTTAGGGCTAATTCTGTGTTTAATCCAGAGCGAAATTGTCTTATAAACTAGACACAACGTACAACTTCTCCAAAATGCGCTTTTACCAAATGTGTAGGTCAGGGTAAGGAAGCAATTTAGGAAATAACTTAAATATCGAGTGATTTTTCATAATTTTAGTCAGTTCTGAAAAATATTTTCATTGTAGTTTATATTTTTGAAATTAGAATTTTAGGGAAATGATTAAGTTTGTAAAGCAATTTTTTGTTGAATTATTATATGAAATTAGCCCGTAAAATTTGACGCATTTCTTTATATATTATACCAGATATTTAAGCTGCTTGGCTTAAGAATTCATATTTTAATTTTTTAAAACGTGTTTCAATTTTTAATATAATTGTTTAATTTCTATTTTAATCTGGAGAATTGATTCCTTCGAATTTTAAATCTGTGAGTTGTATCAACTTATCGTAATCACCAATTAGCAATTTTTCGATCTTTTTAGCATTTTTTGTTGTCATCGATTTCGATTTTTTACAATTTCAGTTTAATCGGTAGTCAGACGTTGGTGACTATTGTCACTGACTATTTTCAATTTTAAAAATGTTTGAAGTTATAGTACAATAAAACTGTTGGTCTAGTAGTTAATCACTTGTCATATGTATATTTGCTATAATTTCCCTAGCTATTATTAGTTATTAGGTCTTAAATGTTGTAATTTAAGTAATGTAACTTTTTTGTTCATAAAACTAAATACCCTGTTAGACATGTGTTTTACTGCCATAATAGAAGTACTGCGAATTTTGTGAATTTATAATTGTGTTTTTGCTGTTCGCCTTGACATATAACGTAGAACTCGCTAGAATGAATCCCAACTTTGATGTCATCCTCAACATTGTTATTTTTCGAAAAATGTATAAAATGCTGCAGTTCTGTTATTGTTATCCTTGGGTTAGTTAAAACGACCAATACTTGAATTTTGTATTTGATTTCGATTGACGAAGATGAAATTTTTGCAAGACGGAGTACTGTCAGTTTGTACAGCTAATAATTGATTAATAAAAACAAATTTATTTAAAACTTGTAGTGTTAATACCCCCACACATGTTCTAGTAAGGTTTGTGCCGGCGAACGAAATATACGGTGTGATCAAAATAATTCCACATTTCAGAACGTTTTGAGCGAGCGATTTGACCCCATTTATTCTACCAAATTTCGTAATAACATATTTAAACCACGCAGTATCGGTTTATAAAACCAGAAAAATGTTCTTTTCATGCACAGACTACAAGAAGCTTTAAAAAAATCGGCAAAGCTGCGCAGCATTTTGGAGTTGCCAAACGAATCGCAAGGGGTGCACTCTAGCCCGAAATCAATAATGTATTTGGCTGTAAAATCACCGGTTGCCTCACACGTGACCGTTAAATGGTCTTGCCAGCATTTACAGGTGCGTACTTGGTATTATTTTTGTGCTTTTTAAATTTGCTTGCGAATGATGATGTGATTCCGTTATGCCCGCAGGAACCATGCTGAATAATGAATCAGCTTCGTAGGGGGGATTCTGCTACTCCGTGCAATGTGTGTTTTATACACATCTAACCCTACAACCTGCGAGTCGATTCAACACAGGTACCAATCGCGTGCATATAAGAGCTCGGTTTTATTAATTTTGTATTTTAGTTTAATATCCCGACGAAGAGGAAGTGTTTAATCACTCGTCGAGTGATGCTTAAGTAAATACGACTTAATTTCAAGTAAGTACACTTCCTTCAGTCCTTTTACAATGTTCATACATAAACATGATTTGTTTAATAAATTAGCACGCCTCTTATAACAATCAAGACATTAGTTAGTACCGAAGAATAAAATGAAACGTTCGAGCTGACCGGATCTACGTTGTTATCTCGGTATTTTTAGTGTTATTCACTTTAATAGTATCTTTGAACTCAAATTTGCCACCACTGCGTATACGCAAGTGCCCAATAATGCTTAATTTTATTCGAACTATAGTAACAGGGCCTACAAATAGAATCGCGACTTTAGAAAAGGCTTTCTTTGTGTTAAAGTGAATGCCGTCGGTAATTTCGTCAAAGAAAGCAGTATTGAACTTGTTTTTTAGAGAAAATTGTAACAGATTTAAATTCAGCGTATATCACTCGACCTCCGATTATCTACAGTGTCACGTGGCTTAAAATTTTATAATTATAATATAAACTGAATATGAATTGCAGTGAAATGAATATTGTTGGATAACTGATTGGTTTGATGCTGCTAGCAATTTTATAATAAACTAGTTCAAGCGTTTTTTTTTTTCAAAAAAATCAAACATTTTTCTGATTGGTCACAATTTTTTTCTTAAAATGGTGTATGAGAGCATTTTAACAAAACATGTAGTGGTACTTAAAGGACAAGTAGGTTGAAGTCTTTAAGAAAAGCCACACAAAATATAAATAGAAGGTAATTATGTTAATGGTTTTATGGCCGTTATTGTGACACCTGTCATATTACATTTATTGTTGCAAGATAACTCTTAATTATTATTAATTAATTACTTCATTGAAATATTTCCGAGAATTATTTAATAATAAATCTTAGTTTTTGAAAAAAAAAAATTAATGAAGAGAGTAGGTACCTCTCATTTTGGTGGATATTTTTTTGAATGGGAGTCTAAAAAATGCAGATTTAGATATACGTCGAGGCATTCGATTTCATAATAAGATTAAAAAATAAAATACTGAAAAAGCGGCAAATATTATGATTATTCCGCCACTAGTTGATAATAAAAATAAAAAATAAATCTGTTTATGATAATGGGGCTTTGTCAATAATTATTAAAGTCAGACTTGCCTTCTCTTAACCATGATTAGCATCAGGTAAATTGCAAACGTGTGTCGCAACTTAACCTCACGACTAAAATACTCTGAAATAGTGAACATCTCAGCCAAATTTTGAAAATTCAGGATTGCAGATGAAGGTAAAGTAAAAAATTGTTTCTTTTCTACTAAATACATCACAATTAAACATGCAGTTCTGTTTGAAAAACAGAAGTCAGTTTGGTTCGTTATAAGCGATGTTCATAATAAACGATGTGGCTCTAAAAAAATCTAAAAAATCGGTTTTCACAAGCCATCAAACTAACATCAGACATTTTTCTAAACATTTTTTGCTTTTGCTAGATATTTTTAATTGTCTTTATGAGAATTTAACAAAAACTAAGCAAATTGTTGTCATTTCCGCCTAAAATCAGTGTAAATTGTTTTTATTAATAATTTACAGACATCCACTGTTTCAAAAATTCGTTTTTGTGTCTGTTAAGTATTATTTTTTATGACCTAATTTTATTTTTTTTTTTTGTGAATGAACCGACTTTTTTTTGTATTTTACAAAACGTAAGTTGTTATTTTTATAGGAAGATATCAAAATCGACATGCCTTTTATGGATACAGACTCGAAATTAAATCGATGTTTTCACTTCCTCTAGTTTTTTTTTTTGAACAACTGATATGCTATCAGTCAGATGGAGGGGACTTTCGTTTACGGAAGCACTGCATGAATAATAAGAAAATATACACAAAATATTGACGATGGCAACATAATAACTCATCTATATACAATTCGTGTCTCGGGAGATCACGCAATTTTGTTTTAATAATAAAGCTAAATGAAATATCTTGAACGAGATCAATATTATATTCGGATGAAGCTTTTCTGTGGAAATCGGTTAATTTAAAATAATCTCCAGTTTTCGAAATTTAGTTATTCTGAAACTTCATTTTGTGTTTTTCTCCCCTGCAGTGATAATATTCTACAGGTGCTTACACACTCTTCGAAAAACTTGTACCGTAATGGTCCAAGATTGTGTGTCAAGTTTAAATTTAATATTTTCTGTTTACCTTTTACTTATTTCCGGTCATCGCAATTCAAAAACCTGGGGAGAGCTAATTTAACTGACGTTTGACAGGTTGAATAATGAATGTTTGAACAGCACTCCATCCATTTTATTAGATAATAGGGCAGATGATTCATCGGATAATTCCCCATTTTCTGCAAAATCAAATTTGGTCGAAAAGTTCAAAGCTAGATTTACACGCTACGATTTAATTCTGTGGCGGAAGCGGGTATTTAATCGTGAGCAGAATACAAAAGGTTTGAAACGACGTCTCCAATGTCAGGCTCATTATTGAAACAATGCAGACTCAACCTTTAGATAGGCTAAATGGTAGAAAAAGCGCTTGCAATGTTAGGTGGAAGGTGAAAGTTCACAGTTAGATTTAAAAACCCACTCACGCAGTTTAATAAGGTGTCTATTTATTGATGAGTGTATCCTTGCAGAATTCTGAAAAAGGCAATCTCCAATCAACCTCAATTTTTAGAAACTGCAAAAGTCAGCGAAAACCAAAATTACATATTAGGTGGAGATTATGCCAATTGAATGTTGTCGCAACTGTCATCCTGCTTTATTACCTCGCAACTCTTGCGCAAGTGTCGTTTGTTTATTCAAATACTTAGAAAATATTGCGCATGCAGTACTTAAAGTAATGATTTTGTTGTAACATTCGTCGTACGGTGAATTAAAAGTACGCGACAATGTTACACCAATCCAAAATTACAGTATGAATGTTTTCACTTCACCCCATTTAATTCTGCAGAGAAAGTGACAGGAATCACACTCTGGCAAATTTTTGTTGTGTAATATTGACTGACAGTTCGGACTTGACTTCGACATTTCAACATAAAACAGTGTTATCTTAATGAGAAACATATTAAACGGTGTCCCGGTGATGTTATCTGCCGAAAACCACTTGAACCATTATGTTTTTGTACTCAATTTGAGTGTGGTACCAAAGTCATTCAGAATCTCACAATCCATAAAGTGTCAATGTAATGTAAATAACTTCCTGTTTTTTTCTCTGTTTAATTAAGTTATTTCGGAAAATTTTCGAAAAACTATGGCGGACAGGATCAAAGTGAGTGTAGCTGAAATGGCTCTTTCTTAAAATATGCATCCGGCATGGTTGCTGAGCCACCGGAAACTCCATTATCATTAGAACAAGTACTGCGATACAACCGCATTTCTTATTTGCAACTATCGGATAATTGCAGTGAAAATAACGTAAATAATTGCGAATTTCATTCTAACATCTACGTAACAAATGAAGCTGGAATTCATGGAAATAAATCCAAGAATGACCGATTAGATAAAAAAATTAAGTGTATTATCCTCCTCGGCAATAAAAGACGTTTAAAATTTTATTGTTTATTGAGTACAAGCTTAGAAGTGACTTTATTCTTTTTTAAAGATCAGCGAACGAAGATGATCGAGCAGACATCCCAAGAAGTGGCTAACGGCATTAAAATTTCGGTTATAGACGTACCGAAGGGGGCTACGGAAGCTAATTCTAATAAAGGTCGTGCACCAGATCCGGAAAAGAAAGATGGTAAGTTTGCTTTGGTAATTAGAGCGTTTAGCATACCGCCTGATCTGCCTAATAGCCGTAATGACCCCATAATCAGTAGAGTCAATAAGGATATTGCGAACATTTCTTTTTTCGCTTTAATTCAATTTATTTTTCAGCGGCTGGTGCCGGATTGAATCGCCGTGAAAAAGGTCAGTTTATGAAAATTCCCACCATATCGAAATGACCTTTGTTCTGAATTGTTTCCGGATTTGTGCGAAAAATGTAAACTCCGAAAAAACGAACCTTTGTTCCGCAGTGTAATGCCCGGAAGTTATTTCGCAACAACCATGAAAACATAATAACACCCACAAAAGGTGGATTATCTAATTATTATTACGCACTGGAGTTTCTGCTCTGAAAGTGATTTGAAATTTTCGCTGAAGCGTAGTCATGCGTGGATGGTTGTAAATTACAACAATGATCTAATAAATCGATAAAAGTTTGGTGATTTATTGAGATAATAAATTTAAAGTCAACTTTTTTGGAAGCGATGGATCAATACATCATCGATGATGCAAAGCAGGGCGTTAACATGGTGCTTGCCATGGGAACCCATTGGTTTTGTCGATACGAGGACGTACTCGCTGTATAGAAACGAGGCTATAAACTCTGTTCAGAATTGTTATAATTTGGCAGTTGACTGGATTTCGTCGGGTCAGTTGGTATGACTGACATTTGACAACGCATGTCTCAACTGTCAATGTGAATTACAACGTCCATATAGAAATATTCATGGTTGTTGTTGGCATATTAATTATGACTAAAATGCAGAAAAGCGTTTGTCTCTTAGTACAAGGCTGATTACAACAATTACGTTTTGTATTTGTATTCAGTACTAAATTTGCACTCATTTTCAACTAGTATTGAACCATTCATGGGGATAAATATATATATATATATAT
>QDEB01065645.1:0-19027 GCA_004193795.1 Asbolus verrucosus
TGTCGATTTCTGTGACATTATCAACATTTCTTGTTGGTTATCAACTTGTTGGTTACAATTTAATGCAGTGAGGTTGGCAGCACTGCGGCTGCCATCTGTCAAATGGAGACTGGTGACAAGACATGTCAAGTTGAAGGATAAACATTTCGAAAGTGCGAAAAAGCCCATTTTTCGAAAAATCCCAGACAGTGTTGTGATATAAACTGAATGTGCGTGAAAGGACCCAACAGTGGGCACACCGATGACAAAGAAACCGGGCAAGAATGCAAATGCGTCCGCGAAATCGCCCAATCCCTAATTTTTCTACACGTCACAAGTCATGATCCCTCGGAGTCACTTAAGGGGTTTTACAGTCTGATTTCAAAACAGTAAATTAATGATGCAATCAAACTCAAAAACCAAAGAAATGTTTATCCTGCGAGCACTGGAAAAGATTCTTAATGATAAAGAAATCAAGCGATCACACCATTCACAGCTGAAGCGAGCATGTGAGGTTGCTCTGGGTGAGTATTCGAGTTTTTCTCCCTTATTCGCCTCTACTGGACGTATTCTAACAGAGGACATAAAGAAAGAGCTGAAAGATGAAGACCAAGAAGGCGAGAAAGTATCAGATGCGCTACCGATGCCTAAAAGCGGCGAAGTGAACGTTTTGACCACCGAAAAATATTTCTTACCGTTCGAATTAGCGTGTCAAAGCAGGTCAGCTCGCATCGTCGTCACAGCCCTCGATTGCCTCCAGAAGTTGATCGCGTATGGCCACCTAACAGCGAACGTTCCAGATTCCACCACCCCTGGCAAATTACTCATCGACCGAATTGTTGAAACGATTTGCGCTTGCTTCACAGGACCTCAAACCGACGAAGGTAACATTAATTAGCACGTCGACGGTGTAATCAAGGTTGTTATTAACAGGTGTGCAGCTGCAAATAATTAAAGCGCTGCTGACCGTGGTGACAAGTCAGCATGTCGAAGTCCACGAAGGCACTGTACTTCTAGCGGTTCGTACTTGCTACAACATATTCTTGGCCAGCAAAAATCTCATCAACCAGACCACGGCGATTGCCACTTTGACCCAGATGCTAAATGTGATTTTTACTCGGATGGAGAACCAGGCTTTGGATGCAGAAGTGCAGTCGGAAATTCAGTTGAATAATTCCTGTAATGGGATTGACAACAAGTCGGTTAAATCACTGAAAATTGAAGATAGTGTTGAGGTCAAAGAAGAGATTGTGGATCCAATGAGTGCAGAGGTTGTGACTGAAATTTTGGATGGGTTGATCAGTGATGTCATCACAGAGGTGGAGAATAAGCATATTTCTGAACAGATCAACGATGGAAGTTATTCATCTATACCTAGGTGAGGATTTGGACTAGTATTAAGGGTAGATATGACTCAACACGCTTGATTCAAAAATAAATTTTTAATAAATAAATTTTAATTTTAATTAATTCAGCATTTCATGTTGAATCTAAAAATATAAAAATATGTGGTATCTCAAATTAGGAGATCACGTCAAAAAATCAGATTTTATAAATGTATCTTTGTGCTTCTTGTCAATTAAATTGATTCATGTAGCTTTTATGATGAATAACTAATTGGAATTTTTTATTACCTGGATTTTTAGTTTTCATAGCTTTTTTATCTTTTTATTGCATTAATAAAAGTTGGTCACGCATTAAAATGTGTCATTGTCACATGTCACATGTCAACATGTAATAAATTTTGTTTATTACAAATAATAATAATTGTTTAACTGTTTAAAAGAAAAAAACAAATATTGCAATGTGCCCCACTTATAGGACATTTAACAATTCAGCTATATTTTTCAACATTATTTGTCATGTTTGCAGCTATGAGCAAACGGGTCCACGTTTTCTTCAATAAATTGAAGACTGATTAGTTAAGGATTTGCTGTAAAATTAGCCAATTTTTTTTGTCAGAAATAAATGTAATAGGTAATTAAACTTCACAGTAATGAAGTAACAGATTNNCAAACCGTATATACGGACATTTATAGATTTAATTTCTAACTCGCTATGAAATTTTGCCAGTTTTCTTTACATTTCACACTTGATAATTTTGAAGAGACCCCAAATGGCACTTGGTGCGGACGTTTTTAATTTGCTCTGTAGCATTGCATCAGGTTCCTTTTTTTCAAACATGTGTAGGTAGATAAAGCTATATTAATTTCAAATATAAACTGGAGGACCATGATAACACCTTAAAATCAGAACATTTAATTTAATCTTAAGCAATGCTATGATGTTTCCACAACAAAATTTTTAATTGAAATATCGAATTTAATATTAGGTATTTAATAATTCTGTATATATTTCGTGAATGAATGATTGAAAAAAGTTTATATTGTATTTTTAACATGTACAGCTGGGGGTGAAATTAAAGAACGGGTGTAAAAATGACTTTTTTGACAAATTTTGGCATGGAAGTTTACATATGTTTTATACATGAAAAATTTGACTTAATTTCGCCCCCAGCCATATTGTACTTAAATTTTATGATTGTGACGACATACGAGATCTTTGGGAAAATTGAAAAATTGGAGAAAGTGAAGTTTATTATTTATTGATTAAAAAAATTGGGCAACAATTTGGAAATTGGGACGATAACTGTAAAATTTCCTGAAAATATGTGTAATAGTGGCGTCGATTGTAAAAATTTTGTAACTATATCTTAACTCCCCCCACGATGACAAAAGACTGTTTGAAACTATCCAATCAGAGTCTAGGTGAAATTTACATATCAACATCAAAGTGTCAGCAAAAATTTGACATTTCACAATACCATAAGAAATATTTCATTTATTTGAAGAACGAAAATGAAATAATTATTTCTTTTCATTTAAAAAGAATAAAAATTGTACATTTCTTGGTTTGACTTACAAATTTTCTATTTGCCAGTATCAAATGTGGTAGTAGTATCAGATAGGCAACTTCCTTACACTAACAACGACGCACTATAATAATAATTTTCCAACATAGTTACGCAAAAGACCAGTTTAGTGATAAAAAGTATTGTTTTGATAACTGTGCTGTTTTATGTTCTACGCAACAGTGTTGTTATAAATGTTTAAAACATCGTAGTGTGCTGTGGAAATTTGCCGCCTATAATTCCGGTGTACCTATACTACTATGTTTGTAAATTAATGTGTTGTCTAAAAACTAAAAATGTCAAATTTGCATTTATAGTTAGTAATCTTATATGAAAATATCAATTATTGTGTCGTGAAAGTGATGCATATTAAAGACTGGGAAATCGAAATAAAATCTCTTATTTAATTTTGCAAAAATGCAATAGTGCGGGAGTCTATTTCATACTATAGACATCTGGCGGATTAGTTTTCGATGTCTATTAGTTAGTACCCTTAAATCAACTTTAATGATAAAGTATCATTTCCAGGATTCCCTCGCAGGAGAGCATGGACACCCACAGCGAGAACGACTCGGCGGTGACGGCGAAGTTCACTCACGTCCTGCAGAAAGACGCCTTCCTGGTGTTCCGAGCCCTGTGCAAGCTCTCTATGAAGCCGCTGCCCGAGGGCACGCCCGACCCGAAGTCGCACGAGCTCCGCTCGAAGATCCTCTCTCTGCAACTGCTCCTCTCCATTCTGCAGAACGCCGGCCCCGTGTTCCGATCCAACGACATGTTCATAACCGCCATCAAGCAGTACCTGTGCGTCGCCCTCTCCAAGAACGGCGTCAGCTCCATCCCGAAGGTGTTCGAGCTGTCGCTGGCCATTTTCCTTGCGCTGCTGTCCAACTTCAAGATGCACCTGAAGATGCAGATCGAGGTCTTCTTCAAGGAGATCTTCCTCAATATCCTCGAAACGTCGAACTCCTCCTTCGAGCACAAGTGGATGGTGATCCAGGCGCTGACGAGGATATGCGGCGACGCGCAGAGCGTCGTCGACATCTACGTCAACTACGATTGTGATTTGGCCGCGGCCAATTTGTTCGAACGTCTAGTCAACGATCTGTTTAAGGTCGCCCAAGGCCGCCATTCGGTCGAGCTGGGGGCTTCTCCCAATCAAGAGCGCGCCATGAGGATGCTCGGGTTGGAGTGTCTCGTCTCCATATTGAAATGCATGGTGGAGTGGAGCAAGGATTTGTACGTGAACCCCAACTCGCAGTCCACAGTCGGGGAGCAAACTGCAAATGGAAGCGATAACGCTTCGCTGAAATCCCACGGGGGTTCCACCACCAGCTTGCATTCGAGCGACTGCTCCAGCGGTAATAAGGAAATATTGGACTCGCCAGAGCAGCTGGAGGTGTTGAAGCAGCAGAAGGAGGTCTGGGAGACGGGGATCGAAATGTTCAACAGAAAGCCACGAAAAGGCGTGGCGTTTTTGCAGGAGCACGGCCTCCTCAGCACCGGTCACGTGGAGATCGCCAAATTTTTGCACAACGAAGACAGACTGGATAAAACTTTTATCGGCGACTTCCTGGGAGACAACGACGAGTTTTGCAAGGAGGTCATGTATATCTACGTAGACCAGATGGACTTTGTCAACATGGACTTTGTGGCGGCCCTCAGGCACTTCCTCGACGGGTTCAGGTTGCCTGGTGAAGCTCAGAAAATCGACAGGTGGATTATCATTGATTAATTCTTTTTATCTTATTAATTTCGTTTCGTTTTCAGACTAATGGAAAAATTCGCGAGTCGCTACTGCGAATGCAACCCCAATAACGGACTCTTCGCCACCGCGGATACAGCCTACGTGCTCGGCTTCTCGATTATCATGCTGACAACTGACTTGCACTCGCCCCAGGTGAAAAACAAGATGACGAAAGAAGAATACATCAAAATCAATAGGGGCAACACCGACAGCAAGGACGTACCTGAAGAATACCTCTCACAGATATACGACGAAATCGCCGGCCACGAAATCAAGATGAAAAATACCGTGAACAAACCGGGAAAACAGCAAATCAACAGCGAGAAGCGCAGAAAGATATTATTCAACATGGAGATGGAGGCGATCTCGACGGCGGCGAAGAACTTGATGGAGTCGGTGTCGCATGTGCAAGCCCCTTTCACTCTGGCCAAACACCTGGACCACGTCAGACCCATGTTCAAAACGGCCTGGACTTCGTTCCTGGCCGCCTTCAGCGTGGGCTTGCAAGATTGCGATGACCCGGAGGTGGCGACTTTGTGCTTGGACGGAATAAGATGCGCCATCAGAGTGGCGTGCATCTTCCACATGACCTTGGAGCGGGACGCCTACGTGCAGGCTTTGGCGAGGTTCACGCTGCTCACCACCAACTCCCCCATCATGGACATGAAAGCGAAGAACATCGACACAATTAAGACTCTGATTATGGTGGCGCACACAGACGGAAATTACCTGGGGAGCAGCTGGTTGGATATTTTGAAGTGCATTTCACAGCTGGAGTTGGCGCAGCTGATCGGCACCGGAGTCCGACCGGAGTTTCTTTCAGGTCCGGGTCACAAGCCGCCGGATTCGACGTCGAAAGAGCACATCGGACAGACGAGCTCGCAGAGTGTAGTCGTCGCCGTGGATAGAATCTTCACCGGGTCGACGCGCCTCGACGGTGACGCTATCGTAGATTTTGTAAAAGCTTTGTGTCAGGTCTCGTTGGAGGAGTTGGCTTACGCCGCGCATCCTCGGATGTTTTCCCTGCAGAAGATCGTGGAAATTTCTTATTACAATATGGGAAGGATTCGGTTGCAATGGTCGCGAATCTGGCAAGTCTTGGGGGAACATTTTAACACTGTTGGTTGCAATCCCAACGAAGACATTTGTTTCTTCGCGGTGGATAGTTTGAGGCAGCTCTCGATGAAATTCATAGAAAAAGGCGAGTTTCCGAATTTCCGCTTCCAGAAGGACTTCTTGCGACCTTTCGAGCACATCATGAAGAAGAACGTGAGTCCGACGATCCGCGACATGGTGGTGCGATGCGTGGCTCAGATGGTGAATTCGCAAGCCTCCAACATCAAGTCCGGCTGGAAGAACATCTTCTCGGTGTTCCATCTGGCGGCGAGCGACCAAGAGGAGGCCATAGTCGAGCTGGCGTTCCAAACCACCGGGAAGATCATCACCGAATTGTACGAGAAGCAGTTTTCTTCGATGATAGACTCGTTCCAGGACGCCGTCAAGTGCCTCTCCGAGTTCGCTTGCAACGCCCGCTTCCTGGACACCAGCATGGAGGCCATCCGCCTGGTGCGCTCGTGCGCCAACAGCGTGAGCTGCTGCGCGCACCTCTTCGCCGAGCACGCGGGCATGGAGAACGACGTCACCGTGGCCGAGGAGGACCGCATCTGGGTGCGCGGATGGTTCCCGCTGCTCTTCTCGTTGTCGTGCGTGGTGAACCGGTGCAAGCTGGACGTGCGCACGCGCGCCCTCACGGTGATGTTCGAGATCATCAAGACGTACGGCGACAGCTTCGCCAGCCACTGGTGGAAGGACCTGTTCAAGATCCTGTTCAGGATCTTCGACAACATGAAGCTGCCCGAGCAGCACACGGAGAAGGCGGAATGGATGACGACCACCTGCAATCACGCGCTCTACGCCATCGTCGACGTCTTCACGCAGTACTTCGACGTGTTGGGGCCGCTGCTGCTCGACGAGTTGTACTCGCAGCTGCACTGGTGCGTGCAGCAGGACAACGAGCAGCTGGCTAGGTCGGGGACTAATTGTTTGGAGAATTTGGTCAACTCCAACGGGCACAAGTTCGACGAGGTGAGCGAAAATTATAGAACCAAAGCATTTCGAAAAGGAATTGATAGCTCAATATATATATTTCGAGACCACCTCTGTATAGAAAACGAAATTTACAATTGGTTGTTTGCATCTACTTTTATGTATTGTGTGTTGATGTGTGTAAAGTCATAATATTATTAGTTTTTTAAACTACGTTTTTGAAGGTGACGTGGAACAGAACGTGCCGCTGCATGTTGGACATCTTCGATTCGACGGTGCCGACGGCGTTGTTGACCTGGAAGCCGGACTGGATGAAGACGACGGCGGTGATCGAGCAAAACGGGGACGTAAAAGGTATCCTGAAAAAACCAGCCACCTTCGACAGAAACAGCTCAGACGCGGCGTTGTTTGACAGACTGGCTATAAAGAGCGCCGTGCAACTGGAGTTGATACAAACCATCGATAACATCGTCTTTTACCCCGCCACCTCGCGGAAAGAAGACGCCGAAACGTTGGCCCTGGCCGCTGCCGACATGGCGGGAAACGGGACTCTCACCGAATTCCAGAGAGAAGAGCAGGGGATGTACCGAGTGCTGACGTCGCCGCACCTTTTGCAGCTGATCGACTGTCTGCTTCAGTCTCACAGGTAAGAGCGCGACGCAGATTGGGACAGCGGTGACTCACTCTCCTGATTGCAGGTTCGCCAAAGCGTTCAATCTCGACCATGAACAAAGAAATCTGTTGTGGAAAGCAGGGTATAAGGGTTCGACCAAGCCGAACCTCTTGAAACAGGAGACGCACAGTTTAGCGTGTTCGCTGAGGATCCTCTTCAAAATGTACTGTGATGATAGCCGGAGGCAGCACTGGTCGCTGATCGAGACGAAATTGATCGGGGTGTGCCAGGAGGCGCTCGATTATTTCCTGAAGTTGCAGAGCGAAGCTCACAGGGAGGAATGGACGATGCTGTTGCTGTTGGTGCTGACGAGACTCCTCAAAATGCCGGATGACAGGGTGAGTTTGGCCGAAAAGGAGCGCTTTGCCATCAAATTATCTCGTTTTAACCTCAATTTCTATGTCTGTTGGTCACAATTAACTCCATTTGACGGTACCTCATTTCAATACAACAAAAACACTTACAGTGTAGACCTGGCCGTAAGTCCATTTAATTACAGGCAACATAACTTGACTTACCCAGCTTAATTCACCTATTGACTTTTTAAGATAAAGTTTACCCTTTCGTCGACATTTGAGCCGAAGCGAACTCTTTAGTACATTATTTTTGTTTTAGAACGATTTGATTTCGAATTTTAATGTCGAAATAATTTTTCATTTTTTATAATTAAAAAAAAAAGAAGTATGGCAACGCAGCGTAACTAGATGGCGTATCAAGCGTGTGCTGTTCCCAAGATTTTGACGATTTAAAAATGTGATATAATTATGAAAAAAGCCCTCCAGTGTTGCACTTTGGTGTTATTTTTGCATATTTCACCCCTTTTAGGGGGGTTGGTGTTGTTTACTAGTATTTATGGAAAGATTTCATTGAAAGTTTCGAAGCAGTGAGCAGCCAAGGTAAGGTTAATTCTGAGCATTTTACCTCAAGATTTAAACCCATATAGTACATTTCTATCAAAAATCGTAAAAAATGTTTAATCTCCAGCCAATAAAACCGAAAATTTACAAAAAAATTCAAATCGCAATTTATGGGCTCTGATTGGTTGATTTGTCGGCGGCGCCAAATTTGAATGACGAGATAATTTAATGGCAATTTTGGGGTTGCGAGGGGACGTATGTAAAGAAAATGTTACATTTCAGTTTGCCGTGCATGTGTCGAGGTACTACCCTCTGCTGTGCGAGATAGTCTGCTTCGATCTGAAGGCCGAACTGAGATCCATCTTGCGGAGAGTGTTCCTGAGGATAGGACCGGTATTCCACATCACGACAGTATAGTGATACTTGACTGAGACTGCTAAGTGAATTTTATCAATTTGAATCAATGTTAACGTTGTTATTTATTTGAAATCTTGAAAGAATCGCGCCACTTTCTGTGTCTGTTTTTGTATCGTTTTTATCGCTTTCTATGAACACCTCTCTCAGATTTTCAGCTTTTATATTCAAAAACTAGATTAAGAGAGTCGTAATAGAAAATTTCTCAGCTTACGTCAACTTTTGACTGGGTAGTAAATCATTCCTTGCATGAAGTGATAAATTTTTAGGAGCTAACAAAAGAAATCCATAAAAAATATGAGTTATGTGCCTTCAATAAAATCATTTAATGTATAATAATTGTAACTAGTGACTCGGTATGTGGTGACTACTATTAATGTGAATGTTTCATCATCTGTTATAAATAGCAAACATTCGTGTAAATAATCATAAAATATTGAACTACTTTATTTAGTCATATTCGCTATTGTTATATAATAATAAAAATAGATATATCATTGCTCGTCTTTCAATAAGCCACTTTATTCGATCATCTAACTGCTTTCGAGCTAATTCTCTGTGGTCTTCTGGTTATCGACACGCTTGAGCTACCAGAAGACGGCCGTTTCGCCTTCTCGATCCGTCTCTGTCTGTCCAAAGCGATGATCCCCATCTGCTCTTTAACAGAAAGAGAAAAAAATATGTCATGGAATGCGTAGCAAGCAGCAGAGACTTGCTGAATCAGTCTTCGATGCAGTTCCACGTCAGCCTCTTCGATAACTTCAGCTCCATGCAGCTGAATCGCACACAGAAGCGCATCTTTTATTGTTTCAATCAGACTCTGAACTCTTTCGGTTCGGATAAGCCTCCGGACTAGATACCCTTTGGCGGCAGCCCCTATCACACTCGCCGCCCATTCCCTTCTCATGACAACATCAGATTTGCAATTTTTGATATTCATCAGATTAACCACGTGGAGGTCGTCTTTCGGGCTCTCATTGCGTGAGATGGGGGTCTCTGGCGAGCTCAATATCGAATAATAGAGAGACTGACTCGATGAAATCGACACGCTCATTGGTTTCTCTTCGATGACGAGTTCAGCCAAGAGTTTATTCTTTAATTGGTCCTCTCGTTGCTGTTCCAAAATTTTGATTATGTTGTTGGCATGCTCGTTGGGTAATTTATCCAAAATCACACTCAACTGGGGCTCGAGCTGGCTCTTTTTTGTTTCTGTGGTGTTAATGGGGGTGGAAATGCTCACTTCTTGGATGGAAATGTCAGTTTCGACAAACTGCATTTGTTTAGGCTCTGTTTCACTGTCGATGATGGTAATAGGTGAGAGGCTAGGTGAGTCACTGTCTTCAATCTCCACACATTTCCGGGCCTCTTTTTCAAGGTGAGCCAAAAGAATGGGACTGGGGCTGTCTAAAGTATAGGAATTGCTCCGAATCAATTTTGGTGTTGCTTCATTATATGTGATGGTCTCGCTGGGTTTGTTGATCACCTTCACTCCTTCGTCGCTGTATTCTGTGACATCAATGGTCTCACTCTTCAAATTCTGCAATTTTTTGAAGGTTGCATAAGGCACGTGACTAGGTGAATGTGTCGTATTGTCTTCAGCGAATGTTAACTGATTTTCTAAAGTAGTGTAAAGCGGAGGCTGTGAGTCATCAAATCTTGATAAATCTTTGGTCTGGTTTTCGAGTCTGGCGAGGTCTTCCATGCATTTTTTGAATAGCTTGTTGCGTTCCTTCTTTTTTTCTAATTCTATCGCTTGGATCTTATATTTGAGGCATTCTTCTCGTCTTTTCGGTGTTATCTGGAAGAATTTGTAAATTGTAGGAGGGACGAGTGGGTTTTGGGTGGAAAATTTACCAGAGGTGGGATTATTGGTCTTCCTCCGATTTTGATGCAAGATATGTATTCGTGGTCGTTGGACATTTCCTGGTTTGGAATTCGGTCGTTGGTGTCGTTAAAAAACCCATAAACTGTAGTAAAAGTGTGTTTGTCGCGGATTATTGGTTTATAGGTTATGTTATTAAACGTCAACAAACAAGTAGGTGCAATTGTAGGAACCGATATTATCATATTAACGATTGTACACAAAAAACGTTAGATGGCGCCTTAAATTTTTTATTTTATTTAAATGCTGGGTTTATTGCATTATAACAATGCATTAGTTTTAAGTATTTTTTACAACTCTTTTATAGCTGTTTAGATTGTGTCTTTATATTCAGTGCTTATAGAGTGGATAAAGCTATAGTCAGTGATAAAGGGATGTGGACTTGTTCAACAACTCAACTCAGTGGCATTCCAAATGAAATCATTACAGTCGAGGTAAAAACTAGTAGAAACATTCAGTTTCATGTCGGTTTCTATAAGTATGCTGTAGAAGGGTAAGCGCAGCTATACATTAAAACACAGGGAGGTCGAATGGTGGCGAAGAGATCATTTTACAAGTGCAACATAGCTCATATAGTACAACCCTTGAGGACCAAGTTGTTCACAGAATACACGGCATGGGAGACATAATTTAAAGGGGCACACTTCGCAACGAAGAAATTCAAATGTATGCTTGAATTGTTTATTATGTCTAATAAAGTGCCAAGGGTATTAATTTTTTTAAGCAACTAATCTTCCTCCAAGGGCTAGTCTGGCCTCTACAGCCTTTTGGATATTGTGAATTCGTTCATCCAAAAGATGATGATATTCTGATTTAGAATTGGCTGTTTGGAAGATGTCCACTTCCATTTTTTGAGCTGAAAGGATCGCCCTATGCATTCTCCGATAGAGCAACCCAGTTGGATCTAATTGGAGAATCGTTTGTATTATTTGGTTCACTAACTGGCTTCTGAGATGAAGTGTGACCTGTTGTTGCCATTCTTTTGTTCTTTGGACTGGAATCGCCGTTACTTGGCCGATGTTATCCATTATTGCAGTTTGGTGAAGGCTCTGATGGTTTCTTGAAATGTTGAGAGTTCTTCTTGTCATACAAAAATTATGATATAGATATTAAATTCAAGATAAAAACTCACTTAAAGTCTTAAGCCTTGCTCANNTCAAAATTAATGAAAAGGAAATTTTAAAGTTTCAGTAATCAGTAATCATACTTTTAAACACATAATTTTTTCCACCAAGTGGTTTCTGAGATCAGGTGTGATCGACTGGTACCGCTGCTATTTGTACAACATTATCCATCATATATACTATATACACACACACATATACACAAATTACATAATATCATATTAAATGGAATATTCAAACTCACTAAAAATTTATTGTTAACTCCAAAAGTCAATGACTTCCGTTAAGATGGACATGGCTATATGGCAGATTATTAAGTAGGCTGTCGTCCAGTGTTGCCGTTTGGCAGAATTATCAGAATATTGTAATTAAATGAAGAAAAAATGTACCAAAGAAAATACCGAATTAAACTTTAATTTTTTGTTTGAAGAAACATTACTTTTATAATAAAAAAGTATCTACTTGCAAGAATGATTTATTTTTAAAAAAGTGGTTTTTAACGTTTGCCCTTATCAACACTTACGATTGTGTTGTTTGAAAAAAATTGTTGCATACGACAAATGACTGTATTTAGTTTTTTTGTAAGTTAGTTATTTTTACTTAGCTGTTGGCAGCAACCCTCTGCCGTCAAAACAAGAAATTAAGTAAAACCCACAATTTCAAAGTTTCTTGCAAAAAAATGTTCATGTAATCAATAAATAAAGTGTTAATGAGCAGTTTCTGTGTAATTTTAATTAAACAACGTCATTTCTAAGTGCTATCAAATGAAACATTTTTATTAAAATTGTGACCATCGTAGTCTAACTTCAAAGATTTCATAACCTCAAAACTTGTTTATAAACAAGAGAAAATGAGTGATAAATCGTATACGAACCCCGCAGCCTACCCCAATATCAATAACATGTACAACAGAGCCCCTTGCGCCAAGCAAGTTTTGGACAATAACCAACAACAGTTTTATTCATACAACATGCCAGTTAACAACAATTACAATCAGTTGGAAGCCTTCAACATGATCTCACCACAAAACTGCCACAAGAATCAAAATGTCTGCATGTACCCAGAGGTGACTACTTGGGACAATCGAATATGTGAGGACGCCTTGAAGATTCCAGATAAAATTGAGATGATCGAGATAACAAGCAAAGATTTGAGTCCGGCAAGTTATTGCAGCAATCTCGATCTTTTGCTCCCAGATTTCTACAAGAACTTGGGGAAGGATTTGAATTATTACAATAAATATGATGGCCAGTGGTACAATAATAGTAATTACAATAATCAAAAAATTACCGATTTTCCATCATGTGCCCAAATTAGTCAGAATAGCAATGCGCAAATGGAGAAAACGGTGAAATACTGTAGCATTCAAAACATGCAGAAAACGCAAGAGTTCGATTTTAATTATAATAACGGGTTAATGTACACAGAGCAAAACTATTCTTGTAAAAACACAACTCAGGATTATTACAATTATTATGACAGCAGCAGCAAGATATTAGAGCCGTTACAGAATCAATATTTTGACCTCCCCGGGGAAAGTTTTCAGCCAATTGACCAACAGACTGAAGGTTCGAATGAGGAAAGTGACATAATAGTGGAGGAATCTGAAGAAGAAATTACCGACTGTAATGAGTACGATGCTAAAAAGTTTCCATCAGAGGCTAATAGGTGTGTTATTTGCAATGTCTCTTACACGCCTTTGGGAACTCAATTTTATTTTTTAA
Source organism: Asbolus verrucosus (assembly GCA_004193795.1). NCBI lineage: Eukaryota > Metazoa > Arthropoda > Insecta > Coleoptera > Tenebrionidae > Asbolus > Asbolus verrucosus. The sequence goes on from QDEB01065645.1 coordinate 13,355, forward strand.
CTCTCAAAAGTCCATTAACTATGTCTTCTCAGAAACCGGTTTTCACAAAGATCATTGGTATTGTTGGGAGAATACATCATAAAGTCAATTATCTTTGTAGCGAATGTTTGGGGCTTATTAATACAATAGACCACCTACAACTGAAGCTGGACAATTTCAACATGGAATTATTGATGAAGTTTCAGAAGACGTGCCAAAATAACAATATAACGTTCAAGAAAAACGACGCCAAGAAGAAATACAAAGAGAGGAGATCACAATGTAAATTATGCAAGAAGGTGCTGTCATGGAGGCAGATTTGCAAAAACCACCTGAAAAGACACAAATTCAAGGGATTTTTGTGTGAACTGTGCGGCAAAATTTCAAGAACTCGCCACCGATTCAGGTTGCATTACCAGAAACACAAAGTGAAAACTCCAAAAATCGATTCATTCAAATGCACGAATTGCCCAAAATCGTTCCGTACCAAATCAAACTTGGTGGAACATGAAAACTACTGCCTAGGCCTTCTTCCATACTGCTGCAAGTTTTGTGATAAAAAATTCCCCTCCACCACGAAATTAAAGAATCATGTCAGACTGAAACATGATAAGAAATTCATAGCGATTTGCTCAATTTGTAATATAGGTTTCGTGAAATTGTCTGACTATAAATCACACAAAATCAGCCATAGTACCGATAAAAAATTTGCCTGCAGCAAATGTGACAAATCTTACAAGACTCTGAGTAATTTAAATTTCCATATGAAGCTCCACAGTGATAAATTACCGTTCAATTGTACAATCTGCGATAAAGGGTTCATGAGGAAGGAGTACTTAGAAGCTCACGTAAACAACCACAATGGTATCAAAAATTTCTCTTGTGGGATATGCGAGAAAAAATTCGTCTCTCAGAAGAATCTAGACTCACATTTGAAGTACCATGATGGGTCTGCAAAAACAAAGACTTGTAACGTGTGTGGTAAAGTGATGACTACGGGCTTCGAGGAACATTTGAGGATACACAATAATCTAAGGGAGTTTGAATGTGATCAGTGTGATAACAGATTTAACACGAAAGGCACCCTTGCAAAACATAAAAAGAGGAAGCATGTTTTTGAACAATAAAATTCTTATACTTACATCTATGAATTTATTATTTACATCTACATTATTAAAGAGTTAATTCAGGGCCATGTTGGTGGTTCATTTTCTTTTAGCACTCTTCCGTATAGTGCACTCTTGTCCCTGAATAAGGTTAGACGTTCAGTCTCTTTTCTGTCCAAGTACCATCCGAACAAGTATCCAGAGATGGGAAAAGCTATCAAGTACAGCCCCTTAGGAAAGTAGTATTTCAGCTTCATCTTGCCTCTTCTGAGCTTTGTACTTTTGCGTGTGGTTGTAGTCGGCGTAAATTGAACTTACTACAAAAGCAGGGAGTAATGTTACTATTGAGTATCTCTTAAACAAGCGGCCAAAGAGAATGGCCATCTGAAAATTACGTCACCAAAGTTAGGTTATGTCACTGAAAATTTTTTGTGGGATCCCACAGTTACTTTTTACGTACCAGAATTGAGTTTGGCGTGGAATTATTGCTAATTACGACCACTTAATCGCTTGTATTTCAATATTTTCATAAATTGTTAAACTGATTTGACAATTTTGTCAAATTCGCTGTCGGTATTTTCGGTAACGACGTTATCTCAAGGGTAGTGTTATGTAGGTGTTTTGCTTTTAAGGTTATAGTTTTAATAATTTAATAATGAAAAAATTACGATTTTTAAAAGAATGAACGAGTACGGCTCTCATTTGCTTCCTCCTGCGAAGGAAAGCACGCGTGCCGCTTGCAAAAAGTGCGGTTACGCAGGCCATTTGACCTACCAGTGCAGAAACTTCATAAAAGTGGACCCCAATAAAGAAATCGTGCTAGATGTGAGTAGTACTAGCAGCGGAACCGACCAGGAATATCTCACCCCTCTCACGGAGCTTCGCGAGAAAGAATTAATGGAGAAATTGAAGAAAAAAAAGAGGAGGAAGAAGAAATCTGAAAAGAAGTCGAAAAAGGCGAAAAAACGCAAACACTCGTCCTCAGAGAGTGACGAGGAATCGAGCGACAGCGACAGGAAGAGGAAATCCAGAAAGCATAAAAAGAAAGCTAAGAAAAAGAAGTCGAAAAGTTCTGACGATTCAGAGTCAGATTGAAATGTATAACTGGTTGTCTATGTGATTGTACAATTTTGTAATGATAGTAATAAAGATTTTTGTGACAAGATCCAGTCTTTCCAGTAATGATTATTATTATGGTTAGTGTTAACATACCTTTCCTTGTAGTACAAGCAAAAATTATATGCGTTTAGACCAATAATTTGCAGCCATATGTGGCTTGCATAATACGGTGATTTTTTTGTGTGGTAATCAGTAATTGTAATTTGCATAATACTCAATAATAGCTCGAATTCTATGTCGATAATAATGTCGTTGAACCAATTATTTATTGAGTGACTGACATTTCTTCGGGCATGTGAAAATTTGGAGTTAATATGATCACCTTGACAGTTTTCCTAAATGGTGCTGTCTTAAAGAATTTCAAAAATTAATATTTTATAATGATAACAGTACAAGATAATCAAGTATTCTAAAAAGGCGGGCCCACATTGCCAATAATAATTAGTAATTGTGAAATTACGATTTTAACATTCTCAATTATTTCATAATTTAGAGTACAGAATATATTAAATCTGTATTATTTCCATAAAGAAATATTTTTCGGATGGTTTTCCATTGTACTGTTCCATTTGAAAATGTAAATTTGGAATCATTTTCGGTGTCACTGTAAATTTTTGTGTTTCAAACGACTGATGAATGCTAAAAATGGGAATATTTGCCCTTATTTGAATTTGCAAAGTAAACGGATAAAAAGCATTTGAGATAATAATGGTAATAAAGCAGTAATTACGAAATGTAATCATTATGTAATTTATTAAAGGAGCAACTTTAATTACCTGAAGATTAAAAATGAAGAGGAAAAATCTGAATGTGTGAACATAAGAACCACATTTGCTAAAATTCCAAAATTAGAATGCCTTTTTCCAGCAATTCAAATTTTTAGCAAGAAAGGGCAAACGATTATTGTTTCCACAACAACAACTTTTAGTTATTTATTCATTGCTTATTCTCCATATGTGCACTCGTTTGTTTTCAAAAAAAAAAGATAATGCCAATAGTTTACTGAAACAAAATGAAGGACATAATAATAATTATAAAGCAAAAATGGCTGTAAATTTTTTCTAATCACCCATTTGCGTTTGTTTATCGTTTGTTTCGTATCTTTATATTCATTATACTGAATTACAACAACGATGTTATTCTTATTTTTATTGACATATATGTTACTGCTGTTAAGTGCTGTATTAATGTTGGTAGTTTTGTGTTGTTGCACCAGGTTTAGGAATGTCTTCAGATAATGCATTATGATTGTGCCAGAAAACTTTGATTTTGATGCATCTATTTACGTCTAAAATGTACAACTTAAAATGTCGAAAACGAAGACGACATTGTGTGCAAAGGTAGTTTTTGCATATTGAAAAAAACCTCAATTCTAGCAATGGAAAGTGTTTTATTAAACTGTGACATCATGGTCCTTTGTATTTCACATTTCTAAACAAACATGTATTTGGTAGATTTCAATAAAAAAATTGAAAACAAGCTTTATGCATTCAACAATGAACGCAGCTGGAAGTCTGTCAGTCAATACTTCCTATACTGGGCGAGGCCGCTTTACAAAGGGAAAAAAGGTCATTGGTGTTACCAACAAGTGCGAGCCCAAGACAGTTAAATAGCGCACTTACTCTCGATCTAGTATTGAACAGTGAAAGTGCACTTGTGCAAAATATCAAGAATTCGAAAGATTCCGACCATTAGATTTACATAACTGTCACACTGACCATCCGCCGTAACATCCATTAATTGCGCTAACATCTTCGAAAAAGTCCAATTTTCGTCGAATTTGCATCGCGAGTAAGAGGTTTCCAACCAAATTCACACCTCTTCAGCGCTCGCCTTTCTCTAATCTTTAAAAACCTCGGAAAAGAAGTGTCATAACAGCATAAATGCACTCGTTAAAGGTCAGGCGAGATGGCTGAAGATTCTTCTGCTCGAAACGGAAATACGTGATGCACCGCTCTTCATACTCGGTTAGTCTCGCACGTTGATCACATTTAAAAGTCGAAATCTGCAGAGTTCACGGTCAGTTTGGAAAGAAAAAAAGTCAAAACGACCCGATTTCCACGTTTACGATGACATAATTTTATTAGTTAACCGTTTCCGATCCAATAAACCGTCAGCGTCAAAGGCAAAGATGTGCAATTGTAGCCTCTAGAGAAAGTTTTTCTTATTGGAGCGTGAGGGTGTGGTGTCAATATTACGGTTTTATCGGCGGATTAATATGGCCCCCACTGGAGAAAAATCCGTTGCGCAACCACTCTTTCCTGAGTACGATATCTAATACGATTTTTTTGGTTTATTAATTGTTTGGGGCGTATTTTGACACGGAACGACGCGAAGGAACTCATCAATAAAGGTGAAAAATGATCGATAATTAATTTGATTGATGGATAAATTTTCGAGGCGTACGTTCACACATGCGGGACCGTTATTTTTAAACGGAGAGTAAAAGAAAGTAGAGAAGTATTGGCGGCGTTGTCTTTTAAAATAAAAAAAAGGACAAGAACCTCTTCGTTTGCAATTTAGATTCAGGTTTTGCGTTGTTTTCAACTTGGAAATGCGACCATGTCTCCTTTAAGCAACACCATTATTACTTCTAAATTTATTACTTTATTTGTTCGATCATGATGGTGATAAATTTTGATCTTTTTCGGTAATTAATAATACATTTCTTTCATGACATAATTATCAACAGTAAAAAATAACGAGCTGATTGCGTTCGTTGTCGTGTGAAATAGACAAATTAAAATTGCGCGCAGCGAGGCCAAAGATAAAAGGAAAATAAAATTGGTGGTGAATTCTGTAATTTTTTGTTATCTACTGACACAAACGTATTATGGTGTAGAATTACGTTGATCATATCGCATATGTGTATACTTTTTATTCACATTACACAACACAAGTTCAGTGAACTGTGACAGTTTAGTTGTTGATAATTATATTTAAGTTGAAATATGTACAGAGCGATTCGAAGAAAATCATCTTATTCATTATCGTTCCAGTTCTATGTGATAAAAATATCTTTATTTATCACCTACCAGTTTAACTAATTATAATGTATATTGCTTTTTCAGGTTTTTCCTTATTTTTTTTTTATTCCTTATCTATTATTCTTATTACCTATTTTCAGATTTTCTGGTGTCTTTCATATTTTCAGCTCAAACCCCTTTCTAGTTTTCTTTCCCAATCATAAATTTATATTAATCATTTTTGATCTTACGTTTCTCTGTATGACTGTCACTTATTTGTTGTTTGCTTTTAAAAACAGGTTTTTATTGCTTTTCACTTCGCAATTTGGTGGTTATATGGAACTAAATGAATTATTTTCGGAAATTAGTAACTAGTTTTAATTATCGGAAATTATGGAACTTGAAGATGACCAATGACTTCGATTTTTAGAGCTATACAGTGGGTTATGTAATTATGGAGCCAAAAAAATTTTGAGTTTTTTAAAGGTTTGGACAAGTGCATC
>QDEB01065697.1:0-22006 GCA_004193795.1 Asbolus verrucosus
GTCTTGATAACCGCTTGACATCTTCTTCTGGGCATAGGGTCAATAAATTTATCGATTACAGACATGGGTATCATCTGATGCCATGCTTGTTGCAATTGTTGGAATTTTTCAAGAGCTTAGTTTTTAAACGTCGATCTAACGACTCCCTAAGATTTTCAATAGGATTCAAATCAGGTGAGTGGCTGGGCTATTAAACTAAGTCAAACTCAAAAAGTTGATAGAAATTTGGCCGCCACTGTATTTTAGTTACAAGCGTTTCTGACCAAATCTGATGATTTTACAAAAAGGTACAAGTATGAACGCTATAAATAACTGTAAAGAAAAATATCTTAACAGTTCCCAAAAAATTTCAACAAAATAATGTTTGAAAGGATAACTAATATCAACAACAGTTTTAAGCGACATCTAGTACTAAGGCTATAGAACTTAGAGAGTGCATTAGTTTTTAAAATTTAAAATAAAAATTGGAAAATTCTTTAAAAACAGAAGATTTCTGTTGTGCTTTCATTAATGTAACAATTCCTGTTTCAAAAAAAAACAGTCAACAAATGATTCTGTTCCCCACTGAAACATGTTAATGTTAACGATAAAAAATTTTACAGAAACCATTTTTTAATCAAATTACTGACTGACAGATGGCGCAGGCCGCACAAAACGCGCGTTAGCAGTTTAAATCACTGACAAGAAGATGTGGCCACCATCCCACATTAAAACTTAAAAAACCACATTCAACAGGCTGGTTTGGATATCGCAGTTACAGTCACACGGTCAAATCAGATGCATACGAAGAGTTCGCGATATTAAGTTCAAAGACACGCTCGCCTCGCGTTTACGCTAAGTTATCGAGGGAAAAAAAAACAAAAATTGATCAGACCACTTCGTCAAAACGAGATCAAAATCTGCACAGAACCTCTTTAAAAGAGCAAAAAAAAAGTAACAAAACTTTTCTCGACTCTTTCGTTATTATGTGTCGTGTTATTTAAATAAATTGTGTTTACTAATAAGCGGAGAGATAAATAAGAGTGTGAAAAAGTCCAAGTCGCGGCCACTAAACCGAGTGATAAGAAGGAGGGCCCAAATTGCACGAGTGTTTTTTGGTCTTGGGATCAAGATCCGGCGTGTGATCGAATTAAATGGTCTTCGTGTTTATAGAGTACCTCTAGAAAGTGTGGTGCGGGCACTATTCGGCCACTTAAGATGCTGCATATCGACGTCACGGGCCGTGTGAACATCGTCACCACCTCGTAAAACTTTCCCGTTTTTTCTTTTATCGCTGTACAAATAATCGCGCGTTTAAAAATAACATTGCGACCGCAGTGGTTCCTCGACAGTTCCAGTGTTTTGAACAAAACCGATCACGTGACAGTGCAATAACAATCATTAAAAAAACAAATAACTCCGCGACAGCCTCGCTCTGACCCAGTGGGATTTTTAAACACATGGTAAGTGAGTTTTTCTCTGCGTTTGCTAACTCTCCCATACTTGGGGCTATTTTCGTAACCAAGGTCAGATGGGCCTCCGGTTTTTATCGTGTGTATTGTTGACCTCTCCTTTTCGCGTCTTACGCGATTTTGTTGACACGTGTGCGCGCCCATTTGCATAAAATGCGCTCAACTTTGGAATTATTTATAGAATCTGTTGCACTTGCTTGGAATTTGACCGGCGATTTTGTTGACATTTACTATTATTGTACGCTGGCAGAGCTTGCGAAATAAAACACTTTCTTCTTCTCCGTTTTACGTCGAGGACCTACATTTTGCCGCCAAAATTTACGCGCGTGCCATAAGTCCAGCCCACTCGATTATGCAACCATTTTGGGAACATCGGATTTTCGCCGAGCTGTTGGTCAACCAGACACATGATAATTATGGTTGTTTATGTCGCTAAAAATATTGTTTAACAATTGAATTTTAATAACGTGCTTACGTCATAAACTATTTTTAACTTCTCAGGCGCCGTTTTCCTTACCTCTGTCAAAAATTCGCAACCAGTTTTTATGACTAATTTATAAATAACCATAATAATTCACAGCCTCCTTCGAAATTTATTTTTATTGGCTTCATCGTTTATAGATACATTAGTTCTCATTACTTATTCGTGTTTTTCATAATTGACTCATTCTTTAAAAAAACATGCAGACAAATTAATTTATTAACAGAGGAACAACCAGAACACATCGTAGAAGTGACCTCTGGATTCTCAGATAATCAGAGTGCGTTAACGTCATCATTTTACGTGTATGCATTCGCTTTGTGAAGCAGCAATCAACGCGAATGACAGATATGTCTTTCGTGAAAAAAATTGCTTTTCCTAATAATAGGTTTAACCAAAAATGAACATTCGTTCAAAGAGATAAAAATATTGTGTGTTTACATATTAAGTGATACGTTATTGTCACGCTATCGCTCTGAAAGAAGAAAAGAAGGCACAATAGATCACATATTTTGTTTGGCTACATAACATAAATTTCAAATTACACTTATATATCATACCAAGAAATGATAAAAGCTAAGAGAAAGCAAGAGTCGCAACCAAATTCAGAAATCTAAATGATGATGAGCCCATTTAATTTGTTTCAGTTTGTAATACTATCTTTTTGCCAAAAATGCTTTACTGTGTATTTAATTTTTCTGGGCCGATTTTTAACATTGTGCATAGAAGAGTAATAACTAACGAAAGATTCAAATTTAATCACAAGTTTTGTGTCTTGTTAGAAAAAACCGAATTCTATAACGAAATTTGGCACTTGAAATTTGTGGTCCGTGTGTCATTCTGTCTGTAGGTGCGTTCAAAGACACGTTAATTGAATTATCAATTCTTCCCAGATTTAACATGGAAAAAATTAGGATTAGTATCTTTTTTCACAAAAAAGTAACGTGGCGAATATTATGTATTTAAATTAGTAATTGGAAGTTTTTTTAGATTGACATTCAGTGTTTTCAATTCATTATAACTAATGAATTTTAAATAATGATATTTTATAATCGCAAAGACTACACCACATGACATCTAAAATCCAAAATAAAACAGAAGAAAAATATAAAAAAAAGTATGTAAGTCTATCGACTTTCAGGAATTAGAGATATTAGTCTACTACATAATTGTTCATTTTATTGTAGCAGTTAATTAAAGAGATATAGCGATCTTTAGTAATTAATTATTAAAATAAGACACAATCAAATGATATTCAGATTTAAAATACTATTTTTATTTCGGAGCGCAAAGAATTTGAACGTATTTTTACAAATGTAACCTTTTAACCTGATTTATTATTATTTACAAACCTTGAAAAACTGAAGAAAAAACATATTTTTGACGGAAGTTGTATTTTAACGTTCCCACATAATCGCGTTATTATGTGTATTTGTAAACGTGCCAAAAATTTTTAAAACGCTATATCCCAGTGCATTGTACTTTCGTACGCTATACCAAGATGTTTCTGCTGATAATAACCATTAATCACTATAGCATATAATATGTGTTCAAATGAAAGAGTTTTAACTACGGTGCAAACATAAAATTTGTATATCCCATGAAAGATAAATTATATTAAAAATTTCTGGTTCAACAATAAGATTGCTATAAATCGAACCTCCTCTTTGAAAATTTGTTGTTCTCGCTGAGAAACATATTTTAGGCGTCTATGAAAGAGGTTTTTATGGTGATGTGCACATATAAAATTGTAAAATATCCGTTAAAAACGTCAACGTGAGACTTTTTTGCTTCCTGACGGTCTAAAATTCAGGGCTAAATTTCAGCTAATTTTGCACTATCCTGAATTAAGCGGCTTTATGTAGCTAAATTGAATAATAATGAAACACGAAACACCTTTCATTTTTTTATCTTGATAAATAATTAAAGAAAGTAGGAGTGCTTTTCCATGTACAGGGTGTTATACGTGGAAAAACAGCCTTATTTGATTGACGTCATAATTTTGTAAGGAATTTCAACTGCTGCTTCAAACCCTTCATTTTTTAATTCTATAGTTTTTGAGTTAATAACAAAACTGATGGGGATTATATTGATCCCGGTTTTGGGGTCTTATACAACTAATAAATTAAAGAATGTTAAGGAAACTTGGGATAATTCGTCTCACCATTGCTGCAAGGGTTATTATTTTCATGTTAATATTATTATATTAGCAGTAATCACTTGATAAAATAAACATTAAAAACAAAAGGATCGATTTAATCGATCGATTAAATCTAACTCAATAAACCTGAGCATTAAAAAGATTTAGTTTAGATGTTTTTAATCAAAATAAATATTTTAGAAAAATTATTCCAGGAATTATGAAAGAATATAAATGAAACTGTTATTAATAAACGTAAACTTGAATAATGTCAAGAACATCGCTTAGAAATCCGACAACACAATCAACAATGACATTCAAAATGATTCCACCAGTATAAAAGTTGTAATGACTTGGCACTATATTACACGTTTCTAATTTTAAGTCAAAGACAATATAAGACAATATTATCAAAATCTCAATTATTCGGCACAGTTTGTATAAAAAAAGTATGGGGTTCACAATAATTTATTTCTATATCATCATGTAATGTTATTTTTGGTTGATCAAAATGAAATTTTAAACTTTTTTTCCAACTTTTGTTTTTTGTAGAATCCCCTGAAGTTACATTATTATAATAAGAAAACTTCAGACTTGATGAACTTATCGAGAAAAATAAGGGATGCCATTAACAAAAAATAAAATAAAGTAGGTGTCACTTTCAGTCACACCGGAAGTAAATTAAATTTAATTACGCACTTTACAATCCGCATCTTTTGAGAAATGTAATACGAACAGCAAACCGTCCGAAATTGCTTAAACGGCAATAATAATTCAAACTGAAGAGTTATTTAATTGATAAAATTAATGTTGTAGGGTTGTAAATGAGGTTTGGTTGGGGTAGCTAAAGCATGGATTAAGTGAAACTTCACTGCTTTAAAGTAAGATGAATGTAATTAAATAATTAATGAATTTAATTTTTATTTTTAATTTCAAATGCAAATTCGTTTTCACCTAAATTTAGACAATTCGTTATTAAAATTTTACTTAATAATTTATTGCAATTTGTTAAATTTATTTTCTACATCAACGATAACAAACTTGCAATTCACTTTCAGCACATTAAAAGTTACAGTTAATGAGCTTACTTTTAAAAAATTCTAAAATATATTACACCTTAATAACCCTAATTTGAGCATATTACTTTAAAATTTTGTAAAATGACTTGCCATCCACACCGTTTTTTTTATCGTTATCCAGCGTCTTCACATTCCAATTAAACACGACACGATGTCTGAAGAAAAATTCAACAGTTCCACCCACCTTTGCGGTTATTTCTAAGTACAACAGCAGACAAAAAGAAGTATAGCATTAAATTGATGTCGCTTTGAAGGAAACATATTTATGCCAATACCATGACAGCATGAAACATCCCAGGTAATATAATATTTTCCAATAAATACTCCACTGAAAGTCACGTACAGGAGGTAAATCTGCTAATGTCGAAAATGACTATGGTCTGTATGAACAATTGAAAAATAATCACTAATAATAAAGGTAAATGAAAGAAATAAACAAAATTATTTGTTTATTTTGACAATCAGTTTTGTTGTTATTTGTTGTAAGATGATATTAATGATGTTCTAAATGAAGGAAAATTTGCAATTATCAGATAGAAAAGACAAAAAAAAGCCTGAATAAAATGAATGAGTTTAAATGAAAAGGAAAATGTTTTCTAAAATATATTAGACTAACATTTTAATTTGTAAAATTTAATTTAATTTCAATTTCAAAGTGAATTTTGACAAATAAAATGTAAAAAAAATTATCAGTTCTTTTTTTGTGTTTTTGGACCTTTTTTAGATTATTAGCGATGATCTTTAACTAATTATTTCCAACAACTTGCTTTAGTGTTAATTCGTGTTTTGTACTTAGTTTTTAAAATTTAACAAATCAGTAAAAACACTTGACATTACTTAGGACATACATGGGTTAAATCATGTAAGCTTGCAATTTTCTAGAATTAACTTATGCAGTTCATGCTTACCATGTAGTAAATAACTTTTTTACCTAAATACCATAATGGATGTTGGTTGTAACGTAAATTAATAACATGGAAAAAAGATAAAGATATGTATTTTAAGAAACAATAATTTTTACGCCTATGATATATATTATATAAAAAATAAATTAATTTTTCGTCACAGGTTGCTTTGTAAAAGGAATTTTAATGAATGTTTTTTTTTCCAAGTTTTTATTACAGAACTTTTGAACCAGGAGATTTCTGAGTGAAAATTGATTTTACTCTTCGAATAAGCAGCTACAATTCTGTTCATAATAATTAAATGTTGATGCATACGTTGTGAAGTATGTGCCTGTATTTGTTTATTTACTCATTTATTGACTTTCACACTGTTACGTAATGGCGTACGGTGATAATCATTGTTATTATCAAAATGTTAGACAGTTACATCGGGAGAAAACTTTAGCGCACATCATATCATGAAGACCTTTTCTCTCTTTTTTCAATTTAATGACGACTTACCTACCTATAAAAGTGTCACAAAAAAAATCGAAATTCCATGTGATTGTGCAACTTCATATAAAGGCCAAACATTTTTTTTTTTTTCATATTTCATTAATAAAGAACTGAGAAAGGAATGGATTATAAGAAAAATGTAAAAAACAAGAGGAGGATCAAGAAATGAAGTAAACAATAAAATGAGAAAATGATTGCTAGATTGCTGACACTTTGGACTCTTCTTAATATTTGTATTTATTTTTCGATCTTTCAAATTAACGATTCATACTATCAGACTGTTATCGCAAATTCATAATTATACATACATGATTTTAAAGCCCACGAAATTAAAGAAAAGTATTGTCATAAATCTTTTTATTTTTAGTGCGGTGGTATAAAAACAAGAAAATCCCATTACTCGCATTAGTTGAAATTGCCTAAGCAAAGCGTCTCGCTTAGGTAATCCTTCTTCAACAGTAATTCACGTTAAACGGTCGATTTTACGACTACACTATTTATAAGATATGACAGAGAATGAATCAAACCTCGAGGTATAACCAGCAATTAGGCTCCTTTATAAAATTACAAACACCTGCGTAAATCTTTAGCTAGCTCGCATCAAATCCAGATGTTTAATTCAAAAGCCACACCTCTGCCGATATAGTAACACGACTGTTCTTTTTCTTCTGTCTTTGTATTTCTGCCCCGGAATTTTTAATTGGGCTAATCCCAGATTGAGGATCAGATGACCAAATTAATAATCCCACACATACAGCTTTTCGCCACTACGTAGTGCGAGCCTCGCGCATTCACACTCTCGACAGATTTCCTTGTGTGGCTCAGATAGGAATTGCTTTCATCTAGAAACGCCTCAAGGTATGACAGAACAGACAAACGGGCTCCACAATTTGTTATTCTCGGCCACCTGTGCACATACCTATTATTTCATTTATATATACCGGACTGCTCCGGGCCATGTATTACTTGCTATTTATTAGTGCATTGATTATTCACTGGCACACCGGATTTACTCGTATCATTATTACATTCGCAATTCAATAAATCGTTTTTCTCTCGAACACATATAGATACATAATATGCGGTTATATAAAAACAGTTGTTTCATTTCTACCATGTAATGATGGTGATTGTACGGATTAGCCAACATCGGTAAATAACGATAATGGAAAATTCGCCGAGTTTAATTGCATTTAAAAATATCCCAATTCTATCTAGATCTACTTTATTACCCGTAATATAAGAATTAAATCTGCTGATAAAGAATTTTTCGAAATAAAACTGTCTATTTTTGTCGATCTAATCGGGAGTTTAATGCTAAATCGAGCCATAAAATTATTTGTAGTTTACTAGTTAGGCAATGGATTAGTCACAAAATGTCAAAGAGGTCATTAAATGAAGCTGACATAATCACACAATGCAATTATTAATCTAACGTGCGTCCTTCAATTGGCACGTGTTTCTTACTTTACAGCCTGAAAACATCACTTGATCCACTTTAGTCAGAGACGAATGAATCAGATTTTTTTTTAAGAACAATCTTTTTCAGTAGAGAAATCTAAAAATTTAGCGTCAACAAAAAAATCATTTTAGTGAAATATTAAAAGGACTGTCGTGGTCAGTTAGCAGAACATTCCACACTATTGACTATGTTTACTTTTCAAATCACCACGTTACCTACATCGAATTCAATAAAAAGAAGCAACAACGATGTCATTTGCCAAGAAAAAGAGAAAGAAATTACTGCTAGGCAGTGATGTTGTTTCATAATGCGTCAATTTTAATAATTTCATTTTAATTTTTAAATGAAATAACTACAAAACATATATTTTTTAAACCTTTTTTATTGTGTTTGTAAAAATGAAAACTTAAAACATCCTCTCAAAAAGATTTAAAAATGTCTTTCCTTTTGGTGAAAGCTAATTATCATTGCCTGACAAATGAAAATCGGATTAGATTATAAACAAACGTAAAGAAGATAAAGTTGTTAAAAAGTTTTAAAAAATGAATAATGTTGTTTGAGAAAAAACGAAACGAGGATAAAAGATGTTGCAAAAAAAATTCTCTTATCTCTTTATTCTGTTAGATCGCACAGTTGTATATGCTTATACAGTATGTTTAAAAGTTATAAAATAATTTCATTATTGATGAAGTAGTTATGATCCAAAATTTCGTTTGTAACATGATATTATACAATTGAATTTATTTTTTGACAAAACAATATATACCTCTTTCAAGATAATTGCCTTTTTTTAATATGAATATGAAAAAATAGTGATTGAATGTCGAACACAAATAGGAACAAATAGAAGACTGTTGGCAGTAAAAAATTGTTTAAAAATATTTAATGGATATCTGTCTTTAATGTTATAAAAACAATGACAAAAAAAGTACCAGATCAAAATAGATATTCAAATTGTAGAGTTATTCACTGCTTGACAATGTTTGAGATGCTTGAAAGAACTGATTACAACATTCTACAAAATTTTTGATGTTAGTAAGCTTTTCATCCGACGAATGTGTTCTTTCAAATCTTTATATTATCAAATATGTATATGTAAAAGTCTATATATGCAGTCAATGAAAATCATTTTGAACATTTACAGTGATTCTTTCTATCATTGTAGAAGCTTCTATTGTGTTTTAGATATATGTTGAGCCTTTTTTCAGTTAATGTTTGTGTTTGTTCATATTAGCATTCAACCATCACTTTAACGGATTTTTTTTATATTGCACTATAACTTACTGGCGTATTTATAGAGAACATGAAAAATATGTTTGTTGATACCATAACTTACCTTTATCTCGAAAATGACCCACAATAACATATTTCCTTGCATCATATCAGTAGTGAATTTATTCCACTATTTTTAAACACACTGCATAACGAAAATTGGGAGAATATTACTAATTAAAAAATAATACAAGTGCCGTGTTTATTTCTGTAAATATTGTTTTTTTAAATACTTCAAGCATTTTCATTATATCGCATTTCAAAAAAATTAATCCCATATGCGGTAGTGGATAAAAACTCACCATGGTCAATTTTACTCGATTATAATAATTTCGTTTGGTTTTAGCGAGGGAAATAAAAAGATTAATTTTCCATTAAGAACTAACTAGATATAAATGAGAGAATCAAATTAAACTTTATAGTCTGTGACATAATGACATACGTTTGAAATCATGGGAATAAACATAACTCCGGAAATCAGACTTGTACTGCTGAACCAGATACTCCCTTTGAAGCTTTTCTTAATTGCATAATTACATTTCTCGACATTAATCTGTTTTGAAAAGTTAACTTAATAAAGTTAAATATGTTTCTAAACAAATAATGAAGAAATATTATCTAAAATTATTCACAATATCTGTCCGCCCTACACTGCAAAAAGTAATTAGGAAATTTCAAAACTTATACAACAACCTGACAGGTATTACCTTCCTTCAAAAACAAAAAAGAAAGAAATTTGCCTCAATTTTGAATTGGTTTAAGAGATATAAAGTAAAAAAAAAAATTTAATCAGAACAATTTCATGGAAACAATCAGGATGTAAAATGTTATTTGAATGCTCTTCAGTTACATTTGTAGAAATATGAAGCATTAGGTACTTAAAACTCTTTTGACCTCTACGGCCACAATTAGGTAGTCGGATGAGCAGATCTTTATTTTGTGTTCACTTTTAAACGGTCGTAAAGTCAACTAAAAGACCATTTGCCAAACATTCGATTGTAAAACACTTAACGGTTTATGACCAGCAATAAAAGAAACCCTTACTATTCCCAGAAAAATACATTTCAGTTGTACAATATGAGGTTATAAAAATTGTATTCAGTTGTTTTACGGTAGACAAATATTTAATTGTAAAATTAAACATTTAACCCAAGTACGTCAGATTAGGTCAAGTCATATCCGACCTTTGGAACTGTGGTGTAAATTATGCTGTAACTATCCAGTTTTCACATCAGATAAATAACATACAAGTTAAAGAATTAAAAATAAACACACATTTTTCGGAAAACTTGGTGTTTTAGTTTCACAGCGTTTCACAGGTGCTCATTTGCTCGAGGTTTATCGTGCATATTGATCAGAGAAACTTTTATTAAAAGAGTTTTTCCAAGTTTTTTCATATAACATTTAGTCTCTGTTTAGCTTCGTCTATCTACATTTGAAATATGTATAGAGCAAAAAGGTTTAACTTTGTACACGCCAGACAACGTGCATTCCTGAAACGTACTTGCAGAAGATTTTCAATTGTAAATTAATTCACTCGCAAAAACGGTATGTATGCAATTACATTAGCTAATAAATAAAAACAATAAAAAAGCCGGTATGATAAAAATGTAGGTACATTGTAAAAATTGTAAAAATGTACATTATTAGACTGCTTCTGTTATTATTAATTACCGAATTGGAATTTCGCATTCTTTCTTGAAAAATTTTCACATTACTTTAGCCATTAATATTTAAGACTTCATCATAATTTTTTAACAGTTCGCTAAGGTCTCGGACAGATTTTTGCCCTTTTTGAAGGCTAAAATAAAATAAAAATGAGATTGTATTAGTTAACTTAAATTAGTTAATTTCATAATTTTTTTAATCTTAAACCGAACAAAGTACACTGCACTTTATAGGTTTTTTGTGTCTAATAAAAAAACTGAAACGTATTTTGCAGATTAAATAGACAGTTTCAGCTTTAAAGTTTTAATCAAAGTTTTAAAAAAATACTACAGCGTTGATTAAGACGAGAATAGCTATTAGTGTTAAGTATGTTTGTTATCATGTGCCAAAGATGCCTCATACTAATTGATGGGTACTTACTTAACAAAACCTTTTGTCAGATTTAATGATAATTATCATTTTACATCAAAATTTTGCGAATCGTCAATCAATACAGTTTGACATATGTTCAAATATTATGGTAATATGCAATTTCAATTGATTTCATTTATCTTTGGCATGATACTAAATTGATTTTCGTTTGATAACGTTAAATAACTTCCTATTAATGATTCCGTTCTGATTATTAATTTTCGAACACTAAACGCTGTTTTGTAATATGAAAGCTTTAATTTTTTATCAGCCAGTTAAAAAAAGACAACGAATAACTAAAAAGAGTTGTTTAAGTAATTCTTAGTTACAAAATATTTACATTTTACAGTTTAAAATTCACTCTTTTACCAACCTTTCTTGTTTACGCTTGATACGGTTTGTAATAAATTATGTTTAGATTTTAATGTATGTTCAAGAGCAGTTAAAATTTGCATTAAAAAATAATAGCATGATTTTACCCCCTTTGTTTTCCATTTTTAACCATTGAGTGGGAATTTCTCATATTATTTTAAAACAGGGTTATTTTTAAAAATTACATTTGTCTGATACTTACATATTTATATTTTTAACATCCAAAAAGAAACCAAAAGACTTTTTACAAATTTTAGTAGGTAATTCCACGACTTTATAACATTCTCTGGAGAAACTTTCAAGAATAAAGACGTACCCTAATTAACATCTTTTACTGTACTTTCCAGACGTTTCATAGTCATCGCGTGTTTATGATTTCATTTTTCCAAGTATTATGTATATTAACATTACGTAACACAAAACAAGCTAAAACTTTTCTTATTAAGGAGTAAATAGCTCATTTAATTAATTGGCACATTATTAAACTAAGTTTTATATTTATGTTTTTGGGATAATGAAAAATTTTGAAGTGTTTTTTATTCTATATGCTTGTTCGTTTGCTGTTCTATTTTGATACACAAACTGAATAAACTTTAAATACTCTTTTAAGAAACCATAGCATACAGCACTTAGCCAGTACGAATAAATAGAACAGTTATTGCACCATTTAACGAAATGTGTTGAGTAAAAATATACTGTTTCGGGATCGGTATGTAATAAATCTTGTATAAATCAAATAAAATAAACATCTCAGATATTCTAAGACTCTGTATCTTATTCTAAAAGAGGTTGATGCATTGGTTTTTGCGTTTACAAACTCATTATTAATTTACTTTCAAAACAGTGTATGAAATGGAAAATTTATAATTTGATAAAAATAAAAATTAGGTTATTTTGAAAATTCCTCCATTTTCTATTGAGCATTTTAATTAACAAGTGTGAAACAAAAAATAACTATTACAATACTTATTGCATACCAGTGAAAGACCGACTTGAAAAACTGAAACAGTTTAATGCAATTTTCCAGATTTCAAGGTGTTGTTGGTGGTCTAGCTTACGCGTGGTTTTCTGGGTTTGCGAGTTTCAGGAAAATCAAATTTTAGGTATTTCTTTTTTCGAAGTTTATGATCTCACTATCGCGGTTAAGGTAAAAAAAATAGCATTCAAATAATGTTACTTCGATCATATTGTACTTTCCCATTGCTGGTTTGACTGGATAAGGCTTGATAAAATGTAGCACAAACCTATGTAAGTATATGTTCCACAAAATACAATGCAAATTGTTGTCTAGACACTTCTTTAGTTAATTAAAACAGACATAAGAAAAGACGTGTTTTTTTTAATCTCTTTTAATAGGCTTTGTTTTATCGAAGTCGAGGGTAATGAACATGGAACCCTGAAGCAATCATTATTTCCGAATTATAGTCTATACGAAGATTACGGAACATAGTATGTTTGAAATACGAAATGTGAGTTCAATATCAGTATTGGAACATCATGTCCAACATTTTCAGAAGCAGAAAGTCTGATTATTAAACGTTGACCTATAAATTAATAATGTACCGTGTCAGAGAGTGGATTCGGAAGAATCTCTATACTATCATCTTATGAATATAATTCGAAAACGTAGTAGGTATAATTATGTACATAGTTATGCACATACAAACTGATTCACAGTTTGAATTTTTATTTCATCTCGTAACAAACTTCGTTTTAATAATAATAATTAATGAAAAGTGTATTTGCAAGATGTGTGTTAAATACAAATAAAATAGTAAAATTAACACATGATAATGATAATTTAAAAAAAAATCTTTCTCGAACCTCTACTTTTCTAAAAAAATGAGATCTTCATTAAAAAAATGTGGTAGGTAGTAACCATGATTTTGCTACTACTCGTATTTTAATAATTTTTCTATGCGCATCTGTGACTGTCATGCTTCATTTTATGGACTTGCTCACTAACCATCATTCACACTTCAAAGGAATAGATTGCAATCAAAATTGGAATGGTTCAAATACATTTAAAAGATATACAACAAAAAATTGGATTGACTGACGCAAAAAAAAAAGTTAATTATTGATCAATTTTAAAAGCGAAATTAAAATTTTATCATATTAAATATTGATACTTATTTTTGTGCAGATTGTACAATTTCAGAAATGACTATAAATTCAAATAGTAGAAAAAATAAAACCTAAGCATTATACGCTTAAGTCTTCTTCATTAAATTTATAACAATGAATGAATGCGACATGTGTTTGCTAACGGTAATCTCAGACGAAATTCGTTCAACCAGCTGGATTATCTTTTCCTTCTCCATTTTGTGTTGGAAATTCTTTGAAAGATAAGAATCTCTGTTAAAAGTATGCGGTTTCACTCTGTTTGGAAAATAATTTGATTTTGCTCGTTTCTCTTTAAAGTTTCTTCTTCTCGAAAAACTTTTTCAGAAATATAAAGCGTTCGACGGCCTTTACAAACACAAAAATTACAGATTCTACCTTGCGTTACTCTTTGGCCAGTGTTTCAAAAATGGTAGTGTGCCAAAACAGAAATGAAACTAAACACGGTATATGTAGGTATGTTTTAATCGCTGTTGTCGCAAATACATGATATTTTCTTGTGATAATATTAACTTATTTTTATTAAATGTAATTATAGCATTATCGCGCTTATACTTACGATAATTTTGATGGCTTCAGTATTTGTTACAAAAGTAGTTCATTAGTAAATATTAAAATACAGGTTTAACGAAAATGTAACGAGGTTTGTTTAGAAAAACCTTCGGGTAACTCTTGGTTAATATCTACGAGATGTATTCTGAGACGGGATTAGTAACATACAAAAGTAGTTCGCTATTTGTGTTATTCTTCGCATTTCTATCCTGTTATAAATTTCTCAATACTTAAGCCGTGTCCTATTTCTGTTTCTAAATAATGCTTTGTGTACCAGAATATTGATGTGCTTTTATACACAGTTTACACTGGAACTGCTGTGGTACGAAGTTAAATATAAATTGGCCGTGTAAAAAATAATCTCTTGCTAAGAAGCTTTCAGAGTCTATCAAGAAACTCTTAAAACATTTTGAACAAAAATCAAATGACACGACATTTTGTTCCTTCGAATTTTAATTGCGTTCAAAAGAAATGCACGAAGCAGCGCCTTCGAGGTTTGAAGTCTGGAAACTTTCTTAACGGATTGCAGGCGAATAGTTCGCCGTGGATTTGGGTTCAAAAACTTATTAGTTTCTGTCACAACTACTGGTTGAATGAAATTGGATTTATGTAAGCTTAAGGCGATGCGATAAATATAGTTAATATACGCATGGTATCGTTTTCATCAGATATAAATCGAATTTTCGAGTGATTTAACAACGATTATTGCGAACGTTTCAAGTATGTGGCTGATAACATGTGTAAAAATTCAAACAGTGTCAATCATCATCGAATGACGAGTGTTTTCGAATCCACTCAGATTTATTCATATTCAGTTAGCTACACTCCACGAAATATTAAATTTAATAAAAAAAGAGGCAAGAAAAGCAGCAGTTGTTACTGGCGCTGATATTAACATTAATATCCAGCACAGCTTCAGTTTGTGTTAATCCGAATTTTATTTGTTCAACCGATAAAGCCATGCTCTCTCAACAAGGACACTCAACAGCCAGGAATATGATACATGTTAACTACTTATATCGCAATTGTGACGCTATAAATAGACAGACAACATCGTAAACATTTATTTACATAACTTGCATTGTGATACACAACATTTATACCCAATTTGCTCATCTACTTACTTCGAATAAACAAGTATGAGATGAAATCTGTTAAAAATTAATAATTAGCAAGGTTGTAAACATCATGTCACCCGATCAGCGAAAACTAAAGAGGACAAAATTTCGCAATTTTTTTGAATCAACAACTTATTATTAAATATGGTCAAATTGCAGACGGACCTTGAAAACTGATCCCAATTTTAGGCCATTTAATCGAATCCTGGGGGCAAACTCCGCACATTCCCCGGTTCAATTAATGTTATCGAGTGAGAGAGACAATTTCAAGTTCTAAATTGTGCATACAGCGACGTGGAGGCTCCTTATCTAATACATTTTGCCAAGACAGTATTCAGTCCGCTTATATTCTTCGCTATTACGCGAAGTCTATCAGGAATTCACTGGTTATTAGCAGAACCCGATTTATCACAACTGCTGCCATACACAACAAAAATATACATAGGAATTTTTATTCATTCTTCGAGGTACTGGTGTACGAAACATTTTTTCAGTTAATATTTTCTAAAAAAAATCTGTAGAAGACAGTTACACGGACAGCAGGAGAAAGTTTTAAATTAGCAATTGTCTGACGTAATTAAAATTACAAAATAATATCGCGAAAGAAAAAGCAAAAGTTATTATTGTGTATGTTTCAACTTTTGACAAACAAAATCAACACAGACTTTCTTCGGTAATTATAATTTTAAGCATGATAATGAATACTAATGGTTCTCAGGCTGAATATACACGAATACTCAGAATTATACGTCAAAAAACTAGAACTTTCAATTATGAATTTATTTTGTTTAGTTTTATCATTTACTAACTACTCATAATTATTAAATGATGAATTATTAAGAAAATAGGTGAGTTTAAGAATGGTACAATTAAGTAAAAACTGAATCAAAAGTGGTTGGCTAACTAAAAAGCAGAGGAGGGAAGTGGAAATCGAAGAGGAAAAAATATGAAACTGAAAGAAACATGGAATTCGAAGAAAGTGAGATTTCTCTACCATTAACCATCTTTGACAGGTGACGTCATTAACATTTGATTAAATCATAATGAATGTTTTTGCAAAATATACAACCAAACTGCGAAAATTAATTCAGAAAAAGTGGTGCTCTCCCCTAAAAGCCGTTTATGAGAATGTGGATTTTCAACTGAAAATACAATTTAAATGAAGTTGCAGGAAACTATTGCGTTTCAGCACCAGAAACTAAAATCATAGTTTATAAATGAAATAATCGAATCAAATTTCATTTAAAAATGAAAATAAAAGACACAATAACGCTAGAGCAGAGCTTTTTCGTTTAATTTTAGTTTCAATTCATACTTTCTTGTTCGGAACTCGAATGATTAAATTACATATTTCGCAAATAGATTAATTCTTAATTACATTTTTGTTAAATTATGGTTCTATTTGTTTATATCATTTATGTTTTATTTCCAAATTTAGGGAATATTCTAAAAAAAGGATTATCTCTATCATCATTGTATAGCCTCTGAAACGTGTGGTTACTGGTATTTAATATTCAAAAAATAATTCTGTTTCCTTTTACCTACGAGATATTTGATCAGAATCTCATCTTGATGGAAAAGTTCTAAAGGAAACAGTCAGTTTTATTAACTAAAGTAACAGTAAACGTGACATGGGTCGTTTTCTATTTGTCAGTCTTAATTCGATCTGAGGTTTTATTGTGAAGCCCACCTTTATTTGAAAGGTGTCAGTAATGGTTTTAAGTTAGACATGACATATGTCCATTTTACACGTGCGTGTGGGAGTGTGTCAATAATTTTAGTTAACTTATATATTTTTTGTTTGGATAGCCGCTAGGTAAAAATATTAATTAAGTGTAAAAATAGCAACAACATGTTTATTTATATATTATGCATCGGTGAATATTGGTACCAAAATTCTTGAAATATTTTCTTTGATGAGTGGTAAGTGAAAGAATAAATTAATACAGTTGTTACTCAGCCTCAGACAATATCCTATGCCTAAAAACGTTATTTAAACACTTCGCTTTAATAAATGGATTTTTTTTTTGATGATGTACATATCGTACTTCATCTATAATACCATCTGTGAAATGTAATATTAATATTACTATTAATTTAATTAAAAAAATTTGAAGAGATACCAGATACCTGATACATTTTTCAAGCTTGATTTTCCCCAGAAACTTGATCAACTCCGTCCTTTAATAGAACTTCAATAAAAACGTTATTATAGAGGTAAATCGTCCCTTGGAAGCTGCTTTTTTAACAAAAAAAAAAAACCTCAATATCGAAGCTAAAAATAGAAAAAGATCAACTTTGCTGTTGTATAACTTAGATACATCTCATCTACTCAATAATGCGGAGGTTTGTTGTAATTATAATATGAACGCTATATATATTAAATGAAGTATTTTTAGATTATATGGTTTTTTTAATTGTCCATGTTATCCTCAGGCATCTAAATGTAAATACATAAATTATCCAATTAATTAATAATAAAATGCTAAGGTTAAACTAATTACAACAAATTTAGCATAAAATGTGAGGTAGATTAAGATCCTCTCCACGCCAGTAATTAATATATATATTCGTCAAGTTGCGTAAATGTGTGATGATAGTATTTTGTAGCTTGGCCACTTTCGCGAAAGTTTCAGGACTGTCTGAAATGATGGGTAGAATAAAATTATTTCGGCACCAACATGAAAGAAGTAGCATCATCAGAAATCCGTAAAAATTATTGAAGCTTGTCAGTTTTTTTGCGGTGAAATTTATTACTCGTTCTTTCATCTGTCACTTCCATTATACAAAATGGATTACAAATGGGTGAAGTGCAGAATGTGTAACCTTTTTACTTGGTCTTTTAAACATTTTATGTTCCTAAAGAATGATGATCCAAAAAAATTTCAAACTTGTGTCGTTTTTGTGTTTGGAAAACTGGGATAACAGCTGCCATCTGAAATGCCCCATTGACCACTGAATTCTGGTATAGTACTTCCACCAACTTCGGTCATAAACTAAGACGAATCTTACATTAAGTGGCTTCAGCAAGGTATGCGGAACTTTTCTTTGCTTGAAGTATATTGCTGATACTCATCACATTTAGAATTAAATTCACCTAACTGCAACAAGAAAATGAAGGAAGTAAATATTCTGTTTGATGTAAGACTCGGGGACACACCCAAACGGCACCCGATATGGTCGATGTAGAGACTACCACAGCATAATTATGTTAAAGAACTTTAAAATAGTCTCATGTTGACTACTTCCTTTGCCAGACAATAATATGAAGTATTAATCCAATACGGTGAGGTTTTGTGTTGATCCTCCATAAAAGATGAGGACTACACTGACTACACTGGTTGTATACAAATATGTTTAACATAAGTTTTTAAGACTGCGAAAAGTCAAAATTTTAAGGTTAATTGATATCATTTCCAGCAAAACTTGCAACAATAGAGTAATTTCAAAGTAATATATTAAATATAATGTAAATTTGCAACTCTTAACAAAAAAAAAACGGACAAAAATACGTGTCAGAATAAAATCAGTACTAAATAATGAGACATGAACGATAAGAAGAAAGGAACGGAGAAAAAGACAAACGCAACAGCAAAATATAAAACGGACTAGCCGATCGATCTAGAAAAAGGTAGCTTACTTTTCTGTTACAAATTACTGAGAACTAATAGAAAATTTCATTGTTTCATTAATTAGACATGTAAAATTTAAATTTTAGTATTGGCTAATTTTCTTTTCAACTTCAACATAATAGTGAAACTGTCCAAAAGGTATAGAAAGTACTCAGTTTTATTGTATGTAAAAAAACGGATGTGAAATGGAGATATCAAAAATAATAAAAATTAAAACATTGTCTTTGATATCTGGCAGTTCTCAAATTATTTATTGTTCATGATGAAATATATTTTCCTTTAGAAAGTAAGAAACATGACATAATCTTACAGAAATTAATATGCAATACTAGATAATTGTCTGAAAAATAATTTCCACGTAGATGTTTCATTTTGAAAAAATGAAATTTGGTGTTACGTATTCAATATTATTGTATTATCATTTGAAGAATCTATTAGGGCTTACGACGACTAATATAAATATTAGTTTACAAAATAAAATTAAGAAAATTAAACATACATTTTTTCTTGAGATAAACTTAATAAAATGATTCAAATAAATTAATCTTGTCATAATAAGCAGTACATATTCTTTTTGTGTAAATTGAATTGTTTTAACTTACTCTTTCATTTTTAGGTGCAAGTAAATATTTGCAACATTCAACAAAATAAATTTGTTTGCGTAACAAATCCTGCATCATTTGGTAGTTACTGAAAGGTAAAAATACGATGTTCTGTTCAAAGCTGTTTCTGAATATTATCTACATTTGATTATTATGTTTACTAGAAGGTAATTCTCAAAGTTGTTTTTCCAGAATTTCACTGCAGCATCCTGCATAATCCTCATATTGCATGTTTTATATTCCACCTTATTAAAAAAAATGCTACTTGACTGAGCAGCATTTTACAAAATTAAATGGTTTCCGAGTTGTTTAAATTTTCATACCAGGTTTTTCATATGAGGAGTTTGTTAATTAACACGAAAATAATTTGTAGCACTACATTATAAATACACAGAGACACAAAAAAATAAAAATGTTTTCCACAATTTCTGTTGTTTGAAGTTTTTTGTTAAAACATCGCAGTACACTTTTTAATTAAGTAGTTTTGGAGCGGAATAATTGGGCTGGGGTTAGTTTTAATCAAGCCAAACATGGGCGTTCCATGTTCCAATCATGTCACAGCGCTAAAAAAGGTACATTAATATTTCCGCACCTTTAATATTTACGACTAATTGTAGCAATGATGGTAAATTCAATTTGTCTAAGGATATCATTAAACTTGTGTGGCCGCCGCTGCAGTGTTGAATACATATTTGATCAATACAAACTGTAAACTCACACGGAGGAGGTACCAACACATCAAGACATCGCAAACAAATTCTCAACAATATACTATTAGCCTTGACCGCTAATATGCTTTCTGATCTCCTATTGAACATCTGGACATTATATAATTCCAAATGATTAACGAGATTAATTTGAGTAGGAACCGAATCGCCCCCGTAAACTGAAGTCGCTGGTAAAAATAGATTTGTTATTCGTTTATTATCATTATAGATAACAAATATTAACAACAGTGAAGGAAACGCAAAAAACAAAACGAGTTTTGCTGATGTCAAATTACCTGCTCAATTAATTTTTAATTGCAAGTGGTTGATATTGTAGGCTCTGGTGATGGAAATTGACGAAATATCACTGCTGTAAGCAAAACATACTTCGCTTGGAAAGTGCGCCCAGTTGTGTTACTTGCTTAATATATTTCTCAAACATAACTAATCAATGTAAACTGTAACTCAATAATTTTACCCAGGAAAGATTAAAAAAGCGGCGTTTCTTACACAAAAAAAATAAAGAAAAGAACAAAGCAAGCAGTGTATTACTTATACATTATATTATAAAATTAGCATAAATAAATAAAAAATGCGCAATTTTAAGACAAACAACCGAAAACATTTTTTTTTATTAATTTAACCTCGAATTTGGCAAAATTTCGCACACAAGGATGCATGTTGCACCATATTTTTTAGAGGTAATAAAATTTAATCCCATTATCTTATTTGTCTTGTGTGTGTTTGATAATGCGGTAATCCTATTGGTGTTAAACGTTCTCTATCTCGACTTTCATCTCAAGACGTGTTTTACGCCATAATTAATTAGCTGCAACTTGCAACATTTGCGCAGCCTTGGTCCTCACGATTTTCGTTACCACTTCGAAGAAAAACCATTTGATGTCGATACGATTTTTATTTTTTGTTCTTCTCGTGGCATTTGTAAGGACGTAATAGCATTCAAAATATCTGGGTTCATACATAAATGTATTCCGGATTCCCCGGAGTACTAAAAACCGGTTGCAAATCTGCTCATACATAAATAGGACAGAATACCTAACATGTGTGGAACGCCTCTTACAGTTTTTTATTCATTCTAGTAACATTGCAGGTATCACCTGAAATCTGTTTGCATCTATATGACACAACTGAAAAGATTACTTAAAGGATGTCCAATTGGCAGTGATGCTGAAAATGAGGTAGTGACGCTTCCAGTAAGGTAAATGGAGTTCTTTGCAATTCCGACTGGAATTGACGGGAACTTCCTTTTAGACTAATTATAACACAAGTGATCATTTCTGTTTGTTCCAAATGGTGCTGAAACTTTGTAATTTTTCGAAGTTACCGCAGGTCGTACGGTTGATGCTTCTCGGTTACAATTAATTTAAAAAGGTAAAGCACAATTTCAGTAACTATGAAACCTGTGTATTAAATAAGTGTTTTTTATACATGTTTTATTTCAAAATGTAAATTAATTACCACAACACATCGTTACTATACACACCCACTACAAGAGCACAAAAAAGAGTTGTAAT
>QDEB01065731.1:0-10966 GCA_004193795.1 Asbolus verrucosus
CCATGTGTGAAAAACGCAACAATAACTAATTTACATTCAAAACTTAAACTAGACAAAATTATGAATTCAAAGTTGTAATACTAATAATGTGGAAACTGAAAATAATATAACGGGTTTTCAATAAGTCTTTAGTCCTTGGTGCCTGTGAACTGCAAAACGTGTGTCTCAATTTAAGTCATGTCAGTTAGCTGCCAGTTTTGAAGTGTTTTTTTTTTTCAAATTTAAATCAAATATTTCCTTAGTTTTATTTATTTCTATTTGCAATGTTCACGCATTACTTTTCTTTAATGAGTTCTTAAATTAAAAAATAAATAGTTAAAACACACGTAGGACTAAGACTTATTGTATAACGATAGATTCGGTACAATGAGTGACTGGAGAAACAAGAATATTCGTGCAGTTAAGATGTTCTTACATGATGAGAATATCCAAAAGGGTCAAAAATGCACAAATGTAATATACAAGAAAATAGCCAGTGTCGTTATTTAAAAAAAAACCGTGATCTAATATTAAAAAAATGACATATCAACGTCTTTTGAAATGACACACGTAATTGCTTTTTACTTTTTTGATAAACATTTAGTTTCTCTTTATGGTTATGTATTGATTTTTACTTGTGTTATTTTTGTTCAAATTAGCCTATTCCGCAATTTTCCAAAGACTGTAACCCATTCGTTGGAAAATATTGTATCTACTAGCATTTTTATTTAGTATCATTGATGGAATGTAACATGTCATTGTCAATGTTTTCGCTTAACCTAATGATAAAGTTCATGATTATGTTGGAACAGTCAACAATTTTTTAATGATCATCACCGCAAATGGCGATTGATGTGAACTGAGATTTCACGTGGCAAGTGGTGATGTTACAGATTTTAGAATTACACTAAACGTGACCAGTTTTACGCTCTCAAGCGGTTACCTAAGCTGGTACGATCGCTTTAAAACGTTATTTCAGAAGAGAAATGTGTTCAGATTGTTATATGAACTTGTGACGAATTTTTAATGTTTTCATTGTAATTATATTGACAAAAAAACCGATATGTACATACATCTAAATATTGTTTTATCGTTAACGTAATTATTGTTTCAATATTATATACAATTAAAAGTGTTAAATCTTAAATTGTATTTCTTAACAACTTAAATAACCACATTGTTATGTAATAAGGCAAGTATTGACACCTACGTTAAAAAATCATAATAAATACAATGTGGGCTTGCACCAAAAGGCACTCGAGAGACACTGCGACGGCACTCCGAACATTATCGCAATAAAATAATAAATGAGATACCATGACCTCAAATTCAGATAAGATAAAACGAACGTAATGTAATTGACGAATGTCTGATATTTTCCAACAGGTTTGACCAGTAAATTTTTTAGCGTATTTAAATAACAATGATTGTTGCAAAATAAACATTACTGGCAAAACGTCATTTATTGCTCAAAAAACGTTATCGTCGATAAAGTGAGTCCGCCATAAAAATAAAAAATTCATAGATATCGTTGTCGTAAAACATGTAATCACCTTTCACACCATATGTTATGGTACAACTAGTCTATTTATAAAAATGATATTGAAGGTACCATTACATAATTTATCTTTTGCGCAATTTTAAACAAGTCGCTTTTTTGTGCAGGAATCAAAATTGTTACTTCCCAAAACTTCCCGGAACGATAAAGATGAAAAACAACGTCTGTTGGAAGGCGATGCAGTGGATAACATTTCGGTCGACATGGAAATCGTCGCCGGAGGCGACGATTATTCCGAGGACCCCATGTTCAATAGGAAGCTGGAGCACCCAACTTCGAATTTCGACACGATGATTCACCTTCTGAAAGGTAACATAGGGACCGGGATATTGGCCATGCCGGATGCGTTCCGCAACGCAGGATGGGTGGTGGGCCTTTTCGGGACCATGTTGATGGGCTTCATCTGCACGCACTGCATGCACATGCTGGTCGGCTGCTCTCACGAGCTGTGCAGACGCACACAGAGGCCGTCGATGAGCTTCGCGGAAGTCATCGAAAACGCTTTCAAAACCGGACCAGAACCCGTACAGAAATTCAGCAAAGTGGCCAAGACACTCATCAATGTTTTCCTCTGCGTCACCCAGTTGGGATTCTGCTGCGTCTACTTCGTTTTCGTCGCTGCCAACCTACACGATGTCATCAAACACTACTTCTTCGAGATTAGCGTGCATTGGTATCTCCTAATGCTGCTGGTGCCCATGGTTCTCCTCAATTTCGTCAAAAGTTTAAAGTATTTGACTCCTGCGTCTCTGTTCGCTTCGATTTTGACCTGCAGCGGGCTGATCATAACCTTCTTCTACATGCTGCAAGATCTCCCGGACACTTCGTCGGTAAAAGCATTTTCCTCCTGGTCCCAGTTACCTCTATATTTTGGTACAGCTGTATATGCCTTCGAGGGGATTGGTGTGGTAAGTTCTTTGTTGGTTTTTTAATTTTTAAAGTTATTAAATATCCAGGTTGGTAAAAGTGTTCCACTTAATGGAAAAA
Source organism: Asbolus verrucosus (assembly GCA_004193795.1). Classification (NCBI taxonomy): domain Eukaryota; kingdom Metazoa; phylum Arthropoda; class Insecta; order Coleoptera; family Tenebrionidae; genus Asbolus; species Asbolus verrucosus. The sequence goes on from QDEB01065731.1 coordinate 2,525, forward strand.
AATGGAACTTTTTGGTCTTTTTTACTTTGAAATTTTACTGATACTCTTCGCGGAAATTCTATTTTATACTTCTGCGCTTGTTTTTGATGAATTACTGCTTTTCGCGCTTAAATGACGATATGCTTATTGCTAATGAAGAAGACTCTTTGGGGTTTTACCGTGGATCTTGTATCTTCAGTAAGATGATTTTCTTTATTTTAAACTGTATCTCACATTGGAGAACTTTTTTCCACGTTATTCTTGAAATTCCTCACTCACTACACGTAACGGACTACCCGATAGTTTTAAGATAAGCATTACATGTCATTTTCCCTGGCAAAAGTTCTTAAAAATTGAGATTTTTTAGCAAATCTCTATACTTTAGATCATTTCTGAATTTCAAATCAATTCCCTTATTACTTCTGTGGATATGACTTTGTAGACATGAGTAGCATAATTTTTTTAGTAGGTATTTTAAATTTATCCATAAATATTACTTTACAGCCTGAGATATGACCTATTACATAAAATTAAAAAAAAAAACAATATCTGAAATTAGTTTTTAAGTAATCTAACCACAGGAAGTGCCATATAATGCACTGCGGTCGGGTAGTTAGCATTTCGGCCTTAAGTATTAAACACGTTTGAAGGCGCTTTCGATTATAAAGAATAAACCTTAAGACTTCTGGAATAAAAAAGAAGGATAAATCCATCATCAAACCCTAGAGCATTAGTTTATTGAAATGGCTTCAGCAAGCATGTACGTCTATACGGTCACATAATGATTTTTTTTTTCAAGGTTTTACCACTGGAAAACAACATGAAATCTCCTCAAGATTTCGGGGGTTGGACCGGCGTCCTCAACACTGGAATGGTAGTAGTGGCGACTCTTTATACAGCCGTCGGTTTCTTTGGATATGTGAAATATGGCGAACAAGCTGTGTTAGGAAGCGTCACCCTTTTGCTTCCTCCCAATGAGTTGTAAGTTGGAAACCGATCATCGAAATTTTATTCCTATTTTCGATTTTTCAGGTTGGCACAGTCTGTTAGATTGATGATGGCGGTTGCGATTTTCTTGTCTTACAGTCTTCAGTTTTATGTTCCATTCAACATAGTATGGCCTTGGGTAAAAGTATATTTTCACTCCGAAAAATCGAAGAGATTAGCAGAACACATGACTAGAACACTTCTAGTTTTCGTAACGTTCGCTCTAGCAATCGCCATACCTAATCTTAGCGCTGTCATATCGCTGGTTGGAGCTTTCAGTAGTTCAGCTTTGGCGCTCATTTTCCCGCCTTTGATCGAAATCGTCACGTTCTGGCCAGACAAACTGGGGAAGAATAGCTGGATTTTGTGGAAAGATATCGCTATTGTTTTGTTTGGCGTTGTCGGGTTTATTGTTGGATCGTACGTCAGTCTGTTGAACATATTACATCCAGATATGTAGATTAATTTAGTAACAAATTCACAAGATAATAATGATGACAATAACTTTGTATCGCTGACCAGTTATCATTATTTTTCCTATTAATATTTATTTTAAATTTGATTTGTGTATATATAATTTTAAGTATTATTTTTTAGAGTAGTGAGGCAGCTTGTTTAGGATGGCACCTCATCTCCTGTGACATCAGTATTGCAAAATTGTATAAATGATGTAAATATTTTTTTATGTTTTTATTATATTATGTTTATGTATATAAAATGAGAAAATATATTCTATGTTTAACTTTAAAATGATTTTAATAATTCGCTTGTAAAAACTATAGACAGAAAGGTTTTAATTTTCTACAAATAAAACCACTTGTTAAAAGATTTTAGATACATCACATTATTGGCAATGCCATACAGGCACTTCCTGATTTAAAACCAAATCATACAGTATTACTCAATAGTATCCAAAAATTCATATGTTAAAGTACAAAGAGCTTTCAATTTGTTAATTGTACCATGTTGACACGCTTTCGTCAAATTGTGACTTAAGTCAAATGGGTCTTGAATACAAAATGGCGTTAATCCACGAAATTGTTCTCCATTCTCGCTTTGTATCCTTTGAACGTAACTTTTCATTTCAACCGGTAAACTTTCCCCATTGGGTTTGTCGTTAAATAATAATTTAGGGATGGTATTACCCAACAAGGGGCACACAACCTGCAAAACACATTTTAAAAGACAAACAAGCAAAACAATTATTACAAACATCATTTGCATAATCAAATCGGGAGAAGTAACAGAAGAAGTCTCTTAATAATTGTCTGACCTCTGAAGTGTACGGTTTGACAAATTCTTTCATTTTTTCTATGGGTACTGTGTAATTTAAAGTGTCCCAACCTGAAAAAATCATGGTGCAATTCTCCGCGTTAATACAATGACAATGAAATACCATCGATTACTACAGATTGTGTGGGATTGTAATTTCTAACGGTTTTAACAGAAAGCAAATACCCACGAGTTTGCAAGAAAAATACCGCCATCAAAGCTAGACCGTAGTTCGTAATGTGTTCATTAAGTTTACAATAGTCGGACCATCTCTTCAACAACAAAATAAACGGCTGTGTGATCGGTTGCAAGTCGATACAAAACCTGAAAAGTGCGATATTAACATTTCACTTTCAAAATCTATTCGCATTACTTCAAAAATTTCGTATTTTCGACACCCAGTCCGTGTCTAAACGAAATATCACAATCTAAATTCGCGTAATTATGATGCAGTTTCACAATCGGAGTTCTCGCCGATGGTATAGGAACCACCGAAGAAAAGTCATCTTTTGAAAACTTCAAAAGCTTAGTGGCTTTCTTGACGAATTGTTCTTGACTCGGCGAATCTTGGTACTTGTAACCCAAGTACATGTCTCCTATGTCCATAAAAACATCCAAATCACTTTGCTGTAAAGAAATTAATTGAATTATTGCAATTTCAAACTGGCGCAATCTAACATTATTTGCCAATCCTGATATCCTCGATCCAAAAGGATACGCCTTGCAATTCGGATAAATGCCCGACAAAGCTTGTTGCAGATCTTCGCAACATTCCCTCATTTTGTCTTGATATTCGAGCACCCGCCCGGCTTCGAGTCGCAACCTCGTCGCTTCTTCTTCGATAAATTGTTTCGATTTAAACAGTTTCTTAACCGAATATGGCAATTTAACCTCTGTAATTGCAAACATGCAATCATAAATAAAAGTTACCGAGTACTACACGAATACCTTTCGCCCTACCACCTTTTGCGCCACGTGACGAAATGTGTCGAGTCAGTGATAACTCATCGCCATAAATTACAAGCATGCAAGTCTTGCATTCATATTCTGCTACCTTTAGTTTCCTGCCTTGTGACATATTATCGTGCCTAAAATAAAATTAAAATTACCCAGTATGTTCGGCACCATCTTTGATCATTACCTGTTGGGTCCTTTTGCAAAATGCTCGTCCCACGCATTTTCATCTTTCAAATAAATGTTACAGATTTCACAGAAGAAATTATATTTGGGGGAAACAATACCCGACAATTGTCTGTGGTGAACGTTTAAAATATGACTTCTCACATTCGTGGTACTATTATAAAAACTAACTTTGCAAACTCTGCAACTAACCAGTTCCGAATTTTTTGTCAACAGCTCCAAGTGGTCTTTGTATCTCGGTGGTAAATTTATTTGGGTTGATTCTACTACAAATTTGGTAAAGACACACTTAGACTGACCTAAAAATGGCAAAAGTAAATCATAAAGGATCACAGTACTGGCACTTACCAGCCCCATTAGTTTCAGTTTTATTGTTTTTTGGTTTCTCCTCCTTTTTTGCAACATCATGATTCACAACCACATCATAAATTTCTACTTGCATATCTAGTAAATAAAATTCGTTTAACTTTCCTTCAGGCGAATTGAATATTTTTAAAACTTTGCTTCTGTGAGGTTTATCTTTAATGTGATCGACAACCGCGCTGTACNNGGAATAAAATGGACCTGGTGTGCCTGGTAAGGAGGTTCTTGACTACGCCAGAATTCATGGTATTGTCTAAGAGCACTTGTGTTCACTGCTGTCGAAGCAAATTTCAAGTGCTTCTGCCCAGAAGCGTGGTTCTTAATAACAAAGGGAGTGATTTTAAAACCTCGACCTTTTGAAATTAAACTGCAAGGGCACAAAAGGCACACACCTCTATTAATACCACAACGTTGTACTGTGTACTCGGATAAAGAATCTCTTTTTCGTGCTGCTATTATCAACGAGTCTGGATATAAAGTTTCTTCTATTCTCTGATCATAAGTAACCACGAAATTAAATTTAAAATCATTGACACCCCTCTCTTGAGGTTTTTCGTTATCTTCAGGTTCAGCTAAAACAACTTGATTCAGTTCTTCACTGAGATCATCAACGACTGAATCATTCGTTGTTGACGATTCCCCATTTTCAAGAACAGGATCTATTGGCATATTTGGTTGGTTTCCGTCGATGATGCTGCTGTAACACTCTTCAAAATGAGGGTGATTTTGAAGCGCACTCCAAGTATTTTGCCATGGTTCTATGTCAATGTTCTCATCACATACCTTGCAGGTGAATGACTGTTTACAACTGCTGACAGACTTATTTATTTCCGATATTGCATATTTGAGCTTTTTCTTTAGATTAAGGAGCAAATATAGATACATTTCTGTTTCTTCAGGATCACATCTTAACAAATAAAGACGCCCTGTGCTGTTAAACCAATGAGAGAATTCCTCGATTTTCGTTTGTACTTCATGTTTGAAGTTTTTTCTAAATTCAGGAGTAAGATAATATCCATTTTCTAAATCGTCAATTATTGTGTCGAATTTTAAATTTGGATAAATCGTTTGGTTAACACTTGACATGTTTGAGGTTAACCTCAAATTAACACTCAAAAATAAAATGTCTTGAACAAAAATCAACTACAAACAGCCACATAACACCCAAGTTACATGAATTTCGTTAATTTATCACGTTTTTTTAGATAAATATATCTACTTTTTTATAACCTGATACCTAACCAGAACGTGATAACGTCATGAATATCTGAGCAAGTACCAACTGCAAATAAAAATTTCCCTATAACATATGAAGGCAAAATTTTCAAGGCTTGTTCCAATAATCATATCTTTTTTTTATAACTCTTTCATTAAAATTACTGACCCGAGTTCAAACCATCGACTTGTCATTAGTGCAAATTTACTGATGAATTTATAACAATTAATTACTTTAGCGCCCAACCGGTACCCGTTTATTGGTTAATTCAAAACATTTTAGTTGCTCATTGGTTGATCACAAACTGCAGAATTCAGAAGAAAACGAAGCCGAGCACTCCCATTTGTAGCTTTGTCCAAAACGTAATCGTAAAAAGGCAAAAAAAAATTACGTAATAAGAACATGTTTATTAAAATATTAAAATTCAATTAGGTACAAATTTGAGTATAAATAAAATAAATAGATACATTCATATTTACATGTTCTGAAATTAACGTATTCATAGTTTATTATGACCGATTATAACAAATTTAGATGTGAAGACTTAAAAAAATAATAAAACCACAACCTGGTATGTTATCCAAAATATTATGGTGACGTCATTAACCTTCGCGCAATTTGCCCGCTTGTCGCTAAATGTATGATGTCAATTGCATCTAAACATTTTAGACATTTTTTTTCATGCTGAGGCTTAATTAGTGTGTCGGTTTTATGTAACAAAAATAAAATTCGCATGTTATACAGTGTGACCCAAAAAAAAAACTTACAAACCTCGATAACTACATAAACTCGGTTAACAAGATTAAACGTCTTTTCGGGCACCAAAAGAAAAAAAAAAAGAAAAACTACTGTTAAAACTCGTCTTCACAATATTTTTGAAAATCATAATGTTCCAGTTTTATTTAGGGTTAAAGGTAAAAAATCTGCATCAATCAAAAAATAAAGTGTGACAGTATTATGATAATAATACTGCTACTTTAATTTAAAACACGTTTTACACTGCTAAAATAAAATTCAAATGCAACACAGTAGAACAAAAATGATACATCGCAAAAGAAAAAGAGAGAAGTAATAACAATCGTAATAATATGTAATAATAAACTGTTATAATTTAATAAACTTGAAATTATTTAATTATAAAAAAGAAATGAAAGAAAACTTAGCCGGCAGATTTATTTGGCCTGCTAATAGTGATTTTGTTTGGTGTAAACATATTCATTACATCCAATCTAAAAAGCAGTAACATCATTAGTGTGTTGTAAATTAAACAAAAATATCAACTTACCTCAGGCTGTTTGGCAGAATAGATTCATCGAGTTTATATTTTCTTACTGTAAGAATACACAAAGTTCTTAATGTTGGTTTAAAATCTAGAATATACAAATCACAATGATCTATTAACCTATCTTCTTGAGATTCACGTAAATAAGGTATCTGTGGGCTGAAATTCAACTTTATCTTACAAAATTCATATTTCTCAAAATCTATTACCTTGTCCCACCAAACAGGAATAACCTATCACCTACAAAAACGCAAGCTTGTCTGCGTCTTTCGCAAGGTTTATTTCCAACAGTGTTCACCATCCTCCACTTGCTGGTTTGAGGATCATATTCATACATATCGTTAAAATGTTTTTCTTCCAACGTATTATATCCACCAAATATGTACATTTTATTATTGTATACGACTAAAATGATTTTTTTTTTAAATTCACGTTCAATCGTTCAGGCTGACTTACAAGCTGAGTGACTTCTACGTCCTATCGGTATATCACCAGTTATTCGAGGGCAAATCCATTTAAAAGATTCCAGATCGAGATACCACAGTCTGTTAGAATAAACCTCTTCTCCCAACATACCTGTACCTCCACGACCCCCGAATAAATACATGCGATTATTTAGGCACACCGCCGTGTGGAAATCGCGCAAGCTAGGCTCCAAACCTGGAAATACGGTATATTTCGAATACTGTTTGTTACGACAATTGTTATTACAATTTGAGCACAAAGAACATCATAAAAAATGCAATCACAAGCTATTTGTTTTGATTTTATGGCAAATTTGTTGTTGTTAGCTACAATCATTTATTGCACAATTTTCGTATCTTCACTATTAAGTCAACAAACTACAAAGTGCATCACTTTTAAATATAGTTATTCGTTTTGAAGCCTTCAAAATTAAATTTACACTACAGAAATCAATTTATTTAATAATCATTAATTATTGTGTAATTAAGTAATTTTGAAACTACAAAAAATAAAAAACTTCAATCGATTTATCAAGTCATGAATTACAATCTTGAAAATAAAATAAAATGGGGTATGCCAAAGTGGCAACTGAGCATTTTAAGAGCAGTCCATTGTGTTAAGCAGGGTTAAAAAGCAGTTCAACTTTACAAGTAAATTATTGTACGAACTTTACAGTATTGTAAACTGTGTAAAACTGTACATATAAGTATTGAAAATTGTTTAATGATACGTGAAATTTATTGTCAAAAAGATCAATGAAGCAGAAAAATTATTTAAGCGTTAAGTAGTAAAAATTTTTCCTGTTTAAACCGTTACATAATTATTCCACTTAACCTAAATTTGTTATTGATATTGTTATTATATCTGCAAGTATTCTTTGTCCGTTTATTTGTACTTTTTAAATGATGAGTTTAAAAGGCAAAANNAAAACAACAAGATAAGAAGATGTTAACCATATTTGCTATATCAGTTTCGTTGATTGAAAATCTGATAGCATTCACAATTTAATTTCAGTGTTTGATAAAACAGGATGCGCAGTCGCCAAATATTGCATAGCTACAAATTCAAAGATAAACTACCTCAGGTAGAACACAAATACCGTATGCTTTTGCCAATCATACTCCAATCGGCAACGTGGCCGAGTAACTTTTACCGTTAAAATAAACAGTACCCGTAGACCTCAGTGGAACCGTCTACCTACTTATTTGTAAATAATAACTTAAAGAAAATAAAATCTGTTCGTTTAAATATCAATTAATACCAAGTGATCGAAAATATTTCCAATTTAAGTTGGCGTTGAAAAACAATGTAGACACAACCATACAAATGGCGTTTGTGCAATGCCATTCACACCCTAACCTAACAAATAAACTTCAAAAGAATAAGCAACGTATTTTACATCTGTCATCAGTCACTGGCTGTGTATGTAATACGACCCAAAGTCACAACCTACTCTACTAATAAGTGAACGTAGTTAAAATATTACTTTCGTGTTTTCGTTTATCTAATATGAAAATGCAATAATTGTATCCAAGGATCTTTACCATTCATCAAAATATATGAATTTGCGTTTATTTTGGTAAACGTTTTTTATGGAAAAAATTCAGAAAAATATGTTAGTAACACGATCCAAACTGACAGTTTTGATCTTTTGTCGGTCGGCCTGTCATAATTATACACATCAACATAATTATAAATGTAGTGAAAATTTAGCAAAAAAAAAACCTACAAAAATCAC
>QDEB01065741.1:0-13252 GCA_004193795.1 Asbolus verrucosus
CCAAATGAATTTTATGCATAACAACCGGGTAATCGATACGGTTTCACATGTTAACGTTCATGTCAATAGTAACCAGAAATAACGAGTTCGTCTTTGTGGATATTGTTATTTAAATCGGACGTAAACTTGCGTAGAGAATTCATTGTTTCTCCAGACGTATTGTCGCAATTAAATCTGTTTGTTCTTTGGACAACAACAAAACAGTCCCTCGTTGAAATTACGGAATAATTTATATTCGGGCTTTTGGAAGAGTTATAGGGCTTCAAAAGCCAATTAACGGGATGATTTTAAAGAGGAATGAAAGGATTTGAGAGAGAGAGAGAGAGTACACAAGGTAATAAAATGGCGACAGATAAAGCATTTATGTATTCAACAATAAACATTAAATGTAAGCTAAGAAAAATACATAAAGTCTAGATATTAGTATTCCTGGGAAAGACAGTTCTAACATTAAACTTCATTCAATCATCAGCACTTTTTTTCAGTGACTTTTCAGACATCGAATAAAATCATTGATTTTATTAAGTCTAACCTTTCCCAATATTTGTTTTTTTTTAAGAAAAGATACATTTATTAAAGCTATTAAAGCGTGTCGAATGCTATAAATTTTGCAAAATGTTTTTGAAAACAAAATAATGTAAAAATGGTTGAATAAACTCATACAGTGCTTAGTCAAAACGTCATGACAAAGAAGGGTTCAAAGGGTGTGCGATTTTCATGTTTACTGTCACAATATTGTGTTAAAACGTGCAAAATATTTATTTAATACGTTTCTGTTTACGTATTATGTACTTTTCGTTGACAAAATTCGAAAGTCCACTTCTGTGTAATGTGTCATTTTCAACAATTACATTTTAGAGGGTTACCCCCTTTCTTGTTAACATTTTTTAAACAGATTATTTTTGGAGTTGTAGATGAGGAGTAAGATTTTAATCCGTATTAAGTATGTCTCATTAACTTTTCCTGCACACACAATTTATCTTGATTTCCTCGTCTCTACAGTTAAAATTAAACTAAAAGAAATTAGCACTTTTGTTCGGATAAAACTTATCAAAACCATTTATCTTTCACCTTCAACTATACCCAGTGTCGACGCGAAACTCGGTTTGTTGTTTGTGATTTGTATAGAGTATGTATTTATATGAAAATTTTAGTGTAAAAAGATGTTATCACGTAAAGGCAAGCACTGTTGAATAATAATTACTCACTTTTCTGTTCAGCGATAAATCAAGTTTATCTTTCTCATTTCATGCATGATTTTTCCGTAAATTACTTCCAGTGAACGGTATCATTTACTTAACGTAATTAGTCCGCAACGCAATGTCGCAAATTTAAAAATAACTCGGGCGACTTTATAACACGATGAAGGATGACATTGAGTAATAGCTATTGCAGAAAAAATTGTGTTTTATAGGATTTGTATGAACATAGTTTTTTTCGCCCTTCGATCCAATTTAGGAATTCTTAGACTTAATTAGAAATTTATTGGATTTTGTGGTGCCGATACTAAATTACTTTGAAATTAGCTCAAGTTCTGAGGGTTCCAAGGAAACAGAAAAAAGCCGATCCAATTTACAACAGATTCGAAGAGTTATGTTTTACAGTCGATCTTCGTTATTTTGAAATATAACGCCTTAGAACCAGTAAAGTTATGATAAACGAGCAAAGACAGGTAGTGTGTTACGCTGCATTATTATTTATTACGTTCTTCATTGCGGTAAACATATTTCATGTTGAAGACCGTTGTCGCGATGTGAACATCTAGTCCAATCAGACGTCTACGTCTAAGATTCTAAGCTTCATGCTGATCAGATATTACCTCTCTGGGAGTATGTCCATAAATTTTTAAGCGAGGCGCTGTTTGTGCAAATTGCATTTATTTGCGCGAAGGGCTTCGCACAATTTCAAAGAGGAAAAGGTTTCTCCCCGAAGGTTTCTACCAGACTTCATCTATCTCTTTAAAAGTGATGATAACTGAAAGTACACTCCAAAAGAACATGTTCTTAATTTTAATTTTTTTGCTTTTTGCATTTGCTTCCGTTTCATTGTTAAATATGTTAATAAAATTTTGCTTCAGAAATAAGTAACTGAAATCGCTGTTTAATATTTTGTTGAAATGATAAACAGTCGCACAAATAACATTTTTTAAATCTTGTAATGGTGGTTTCTTTCAGCACAGTTTTAGAAATGATAAAACTTTATATCTGGCAAGAATTTCTCCTTCTTATGAATATTGATGGATCATGGTACTTAAAAACGTAACGTGTTCAAAAACTGCACATCTAAAGATTCAAAATAGGAAGAAGTTTCAAACATAGTTAGAAATCAGAAAATATTTATTACGATATCTAAGTGTTAAAGTCAGAAAAGCTGTTGATTAGATTTAGTTCAAACTTTCCAAGAAGCACATTTAGGTTCGAACATCAATATAAACAAATGAGAATAAGTAACGACGGGGTTACTAAGATGAGACTTTATACCTTCGAATTTGTAGTTACAAAAGTTTCAATGTACAGCAGAACGTTCGTAGTTTTACTCGAAAAATATTTAGAAAATTTATTAAATAGTTGAATATTTGACTCAATTTTAGCAAAAGTATGAACTTTCATGTGTGAACTATTACAAATGTAATGTGATATGTCTGTAAACAAATTAGCGATGTGTGTAATCCTGAAATGACCTTCGTGAAAGGTTTATGTTTCCATATGATGGAAAATGGTCAACAATAGTTCACTCCAGAAATCTGTGATTGAACTCATCGATCAGCATCACAACTAGAAATAGACAGAGTCGGACTAACTCATATTCAATTTTAACTGTCAGGACAGTGATATACAAAAAAGCTAATAAGAAGTACCTCATTTGGTGCAAACTGAGCTAATACAGTCACTCACTCGGGAATTTCAACCCCTAGCCCCATCTTAAGTTAATGATAATGTATTTTTAAAACCATTTAAGGATATGTAAAAACTTGAAACAACCTGACGTGCAGATTTGCATGCATCCGCAATCCTCTATCTAAGTAGTGACACATATCACATCACAAGACGGTTTCTTTGAACAACAATTAAACTTGCTAAACAAAAGACCTCAAAATATCTAAGCTGGTTCTGCGTGACAACCAGGTGACCCCTCTTGTCTTGAGCTCTTAAAACGGAAATACCCTAAAAACCGGGGTTTTTAGCGTATTTTAGTCTTTTTGGGTATCTCAGGGATAACTAGCACATGTGGTCTTGTTAAGAAGAGATTTTATTGCTTAATTTTGTAAATTTATTGTAATTGCAAAATTACTTGTTTCCAGTTTTTTACTTTTTATGCTTCTTATTGCACGTTATTTTGTAAAAAATTACTGTCAAATTGCGGAGCCCGAAAAAGCTGCAATTAAATTTATCTAAAACACATTCTATTTTGTGCATTTTGAAATATGGAACAGTATGAATACTAGCTAATTTAGATAAAAAAAAAAAGTTTTACGTTTTTCTGAAAATGATACAGTAATTTTGTAATTGAGTGTTGATTTCTTTCTTACATAAGGGAGTTAAAGATCATTCAAATTCCAGGATTTTTCTGTTTAAATGATCTAATTACTAATAATCACTGAGAGTTTATCTCAGAAATTGCAAGACAGTTTAGCTTTTTTTGACCGATTAGTTTTCGCTGTTTATTTCTACTTACTGATATACATACTGTATTTTAAGGTACCATAATTTTTAGGCTAGTCTCTTCTTATTTCACTCTATATTTGAATAAATAATGAAATTGATATAGGTATTTTAGTAGCATTTTTGCCTAATCGCCACATACTACAACATCCTCGATATCAACTGACATACGCCAAATAAGGTGATAGCTACATGGGTACTGAGTGCGTTTTTTGAGTTTATAATATCCATCCATTTCATCAGCGCTTTCGTTGTGTTAATTGTGATATTTTAAATTTAAAGTAGACTAGTAACTTATAGTATATTAAGTATCAAGAACGGTAAGGACATTTTACCGATCGAAGACAATTGTTTGGAGGAGGAGCGCAGCGACGGCTCCAATTATTGTCTGAGATCGGTAGTTCTTAACGTTCGCGATGCTTATGATGTTTTTGCGCGATTGAATTTGTTAAAAAGTATTTTTTATAACATGAATTCATTCCTGACAAGTCCAGAGAAGACTACGAAAATTATTATAAGAATTAATTGTGAGTCAATTTACTTACCGTTTTAAAACGCTAAAATACTTACTGTCGAGTTTATCGTTAGCAACTAGCAAACAAAACTTACTGTCTTGGGAACAGACGTAGTAAAATATCAATTAGAGCTCAATCGCGCAAAAAAAATATGTGCCGCAGTTACGTTGTTCGACATATTTTACCCTTTGGGGTAGCATTTCGAGCTGATTTGCGTCATTACGTTTTAATTAGTAACGACATTGCATGTGCGTTAGCTTAACTGGTGAGATACGCCAGAGACTGCGTTCTCCCCCAGGTCGCAAAGAAGGGAAACATCAAACACCATTTTACCTGCGGTATTTTAAAAAGCCGAAGCAAATTCGCCACTTGTATCGATGTGACACTGGAAGCCGCTCCGACGACTCCCGATATCACTTTCCTGACCTGAGTCTTGTTGCAGTGATATTCCGCCCCATCGATGTTGCTGATCGAGCCTGAAATCCAATACACAAATATTTACAAGAAAAGTCAAAGTCAATTCTCACGACAAATATTGACATGGAAATTACATCAGGTGAGCAAGATCCGCATCTCTTAAAAATTAATCGAAATTATAGAAAAGAGCCTGACAGAGCTAAATTGCACCGGAAGCGACGGACCGAGCTGTTTTTTCTATCTCCGTCGGCCTAATATATTATTCCGGCTACATATCACCAGCACGGTTCCTGAAGTAGCAGGGATTGCGGATGAGCCTCTTTCTCGTGACGACGTCTCGCTGAAATATTTACATACATATAGGGAGCGCTAAAGCCGAAACTTTCCCCATTAACCTTCCGATGACCAATCAAACTGCCACAAAACTAATTTAAAAATTAATAGCGGCTATTTATGGCCCGATTTGGGTATAATTTGGAAGCTTTTGTTTGCAAGTAACGTGTTAATTCTCCAACACAAATATCTAAAGCAGAATTCGTCCGGGAAAGTTCGGTCGAGCTCAAGAGCCATCTCCACACGATGAGATACGACTGTGTAAATAGCGCCCTTATAACTCAATATATATTAAAACCTCTTCTTTTTTTTCGATTTACTTTAGCGCAGCGAGTATTATCCATTATTAAATCAGCGACTGTTAAAAATTAACGGTTGAATTCCTCCCAATTCATTTAGTGACATCTATTTGGCGCTTGCCCAAATCAATTTTGGTGCTCGATACGTGTGATTGAGAAACATTACGTGAAACCGTAAAAATGCTCAGGCAGTTTTTTTTTATCTAAATAATGGTACTTTGTGGGAATGATATCGATGTTGGTGAATGCCACTTGTCAAATTAACATGAAGTTTCTCAGCCTTTTCTGAGGAACATACAATACAATAGAAGTCAGTGGGGATTTCAATGAAATATTGTACGTCGAAGGAGTTCTGCCGAGGATTTTCTACATAAATGCGAAGTTTTCAGGACGGCATATAAATTTCATGTATTTAGTTTTTATTGTGTTATTTGAAAGTTTGCATGAAAATGAAATGCCCTCTAAGGGAATTACTGCAATTCATAGTATCATTAGTTCTGTTACGTCGCATAAGCCGTAACAAAATTTCTACCTGCTGTACACACCCAACTAAGAAAGAAGAAGAAGGGTAGTTTAGGGGGGAGTAAAATAAAAGTCCAGACAACATTGTAGAACATAACATTGTAGAATAGAACATTATAGACATTACATAGAATAGTTTAGAATATTGTACGATCAATTTAATCATTATCAGTTAGTCACTACAACAGTAGTTATCATTTATAAACCAGTACAGTCCACTATCAGCATAAAAGGTGTGTCATTGTATCAGCGGTAAACAGTGATCCACAGGTCGAACCTCCGCCAAACAAGTTCCATAAATGAAATGTTATTTAGTACTTTAAGTACTTTACGCCGAAAGCTGCATAGTGGGATTTTATGACGTTTAAAATAAAATTTCGTATCAGTTGTGGCACTTAGTAGCAGAATTCTTTTTCATTGTTAAGAAGAGAATAATGAAAATCGATATTTAGTTTGAACCTGCGATAAACCCCTATTTACAGGACTTTGAAAAAAAAAGAAGAAATTTCTTTAACCTACGACGTTAGAGAAATATTATTTTGAAATTGTCGTAAAACTTGTTTGCGATCTTCAGGAATAAGTAAAATAAAATCAACGCTGTTATCAGCAGCGCACAACAAAATGGTGCTTTTTGTTATTTATGTGTGAGATTAGGTGAGTGTAATTACTAATAAACAAAGACTACTTTTACCAGTAACGAAAAAACTGATACGGTTTTGTGCTATGTGGAAGCATTCGGAAATGTCTCAATAAATTTCCTAGACGATGTTGATTAGGCGCGTGTACATTTGCAAGAACCATGTAACACCTGCGTGATCACGGTTCTTTATCTTAAAATTGATAAAAGTAATAAAATATGGGTCCATCACAAAGTGATCGCAGACTAATGCTTATTCCATGTGTCAGTGTGCTGCTTAGTTACGGCTACATCTGTCGCATCCTTTTTTCAGTAACCTATATAGTTCTCTCTTCTTCTGTTTTTACATTTTACAGCCATTCGCCACTGAAACGCGTAATAGAAACAGAGCTAGAAGTTTTGGATGTTGTGAAAGCACCTCCAAATGTAAACAAACAGGACCCTCTCAGTCTATGGTTTGAAGAATTTTACACGAACAAGGTTTGCATCCGTACTATGTACAGCATAGCGTTAATACTAGATCTTCCTCGTCGAGTGCAACCTTGTAAGTGCTTTCTGAATAAACAGAACATCGATGCTGCGTGATTCTAACACAGTACGTAATAACGAAGGGCGTCATTTTGATTTTATTAATGTGATTGCTTTTTTTTTTGCTTTTTTTTGTAAGGATATACGAGTTTAGTATGTGAGGTTTTTATTCTTTTTGTTGTGTGCCATTCACTTATTCATAACGCCATCTATTCCAGTGACTATTAAAGTTTTCCCGGTTCTAATTTTATATTTTTACAGTATTCTCACAAATTCATAAAAAATTGAATATTTACCGCATCTTGTTACGAAGAGCGGTAAATAACATCCGCTTTTCTTTTTTAATCGAAGTTTCTAAGTTTATTTTAAACATGTTTTAAGAACCTCTGAACTGTTTTCCGTTCGTGTGGATCAATTAAGCAGCTTCACGAGAATTTTTCTTGCATTCGCTCGTCAATAAAAACATTAATGCAAATTTTTGATAATAACAACAAATTGGGAAATGTTAAATAAATGATGCTATACTGAAACCAATAGGTAAAATAATTCAATTTAATTACGAAAAGCAAAATTTTTATTGTTACATTGTATCTCAGGAAGTGCAAAGAAAGCATTTATAAATGTGCATGCTTTACCATGTTTATCTGGGGCCGTTGAAATATTCGAAGTGGGTATTTAAGCCATTCAAGTCAAAATCCGACTGAGATATAATAAAAGTAAAACTCTAACACTCATTAATTATTTTATTAATAAAATAGATTCTAAAAATTATAAATTAAATTTGGGTTGTTTTTATATTATTTTAGTCGAAATTATAGCGTGTAGTCTGCTTTGTTAGACGCTATGACATTATATTATGGAATATATTAATACTGCTATTATCAGGAATGTTCTTTCATCACATGAAAATGCGTGCAAGATAATGGGATGCAGATTTTGCACCTAGGTTAAATAAATAAATAGGATAACGGGTGTTTCCAAATGTACATCCGTTTCAAAAATCCATAAAAATCAAATATCCACCGAGTTTAAAGATTCACACGTTTCGACTTCCAGATTTTTTACTACAGTTTATAGTAGCTTGAAGCAGAGTATAAACATAATACCTACGATATCCAGACATACAATATTCAGTTTATATTGTACACATTTCTCCGTGTAAAACACAATGAAAAATATTTATTTCTTGATAGTTTATTATGATAATTAATTATTTTCATGGCTTCAAATCTTTTTATTTATTAGACCTTAAGCGTTTCTTAGGAAATATATTTAAAAATTTGAATTTGTGACACATTTTGTTTATATCTCAACACAAAGACCAAATAGTGTTTTACAATATTCATTTTTATTACACTGTTGAATAAGCATTATATATAGAACTCTCGTAATTTATAATTTAAAGACATACATATTTGGCCAATTTATTATGAAAATTTTTTCATTAAAAACGATAAGCTCTTTTGCATTATATTTTACTAAATAATAACGTGATGTTTCCACATTAATCTTATAATGTAAACTACGTAAAACTATTTGAATATGAACAGCACGATAGGGTCTACGACATTTATAAATAATTTTTAACAACATAAAAAATTACTGTGACAAAAATTAAAGTGGTATAATACATTCCATCAAAATATAAACATACGTTACTTGTGCTTTTTATAAAACTTATGTGTACAAACTGTAAAAGTCGAGCTAGAGAAACATTATTTTTCTGACTAATAGTCTTTACATTTTAAAAAAGAAGACAAAGTTTTACATAGCCATAAAAATGAAAATATCTGTCAAAAACATAAAGTATATTGTGGGTTTGAGTGTTTAAGACTGAAAAAATTGAAAACCAGCATTCTTGTTAGTCATAAGTATTAAAGACAATGAAACCGTGGAACAGAATAGTTCTTATGAAAAGTGGTTAATCCAGCAAGCAGTGTTTAGCTTTGTAGAACGATATTTTTCTTTTTGAGTGTCAAAGTGCGTTGATGGTTCTGTAATTAAGTTACACTTCAGCGAATTTGTACTCTTTTTGAGATCTGACTCGTTTAAAACATTCCCAAACGAACTTTTATGTTTTATTCATTTCCAATGCATTATTTAAAAAAAAATACACAAATATTTCAATTTGGATACGTAATTCGCTTTAACAGTTAATGTCCGCGTTATGACATTTCATACATATCGATCGAAACAAATCTGAAGAAACATAAGTCTAATCTGACGGTTCTTGAGGCCCTTCCACATACTTGTGTGACAACTTTGAACGGTGTTTATAATGTTACAAATATGCAAAGACATATAGATAAGAAACTGTAACAAAAAAATTGATATTGTCGAAAGTAGGCGAAGACGAAATACACAAAATTTTTTATTAAATTATTTTTTTAACAATTTAACAAATTTACTGTTTTCAATGATTAAAAGTTTTTTTTAATAATAATTTTAGTACCACCTGTTGTCTTTGGTTTAATATCGATAAAATATGGAGTTTACCATGTAAATAGATTTCCCAGTTCTTTCAGAGACAAAACAATTATTGAAAAGTTTCTTTTTAACATGTGGTTTACCCTAACAACCAGTTTCATCCAACTTCATAGTTGAATAGCATTTACTCAGACCCTCATTCCCGCATCGAAAGGTTCAGATCGAAAACAATTGTTTGTTTCTTATGCAATTTTTTCAGGATTTGAATTTTCAGTAAAAAACAACCGTTTTCAGCAAACAGCTGACAATTTTCCAATTAGCGTAAGAGAAAATTATTACAGGAGTTTTATCAAAACAAATAACTTTGAGGTTTTCGAAACAGGGCACGCAGATCCAAGTTCGTTCGTCAGACCATCAACGTCTAGTATTTTTGTTTAAGTCAACATGCTGCAGTTTGTTATTCTCTTGAGTACAATCATGATAATGATGTTGACATGAAGCCAGAGAATAAGCTTGATATAATAACTTTCCGCAGAAAAAGGAAAGGTAGAGTAAATATACAACACCAAAACGTAAATATTTACAGAGGCGGTGACATAAATTTGTTGTGTGTGGCACTTGAAAACTTTTATAATTGCCAGGGT
Organism: Asbolus verrucosus; assembly: GCA_004193795.1. NCBI lineage: Eukaryota > Metazoa > Arthropoda > Insecta > Coleoptera > Tenebrionidae > Asbolus > Asbolus verrucosus. Next base: position 9,985 of record QDEB01065741.1, read on the forward strand.
AAAAATTTGAATTATAAACTTTTTCATGAGATGTCTTGTTTTGACACAGAGGAATATAAAAATTTATCTAGAGCGATGAACCACTTGAAGCTGGGCCATTGTTATGGTGGCTCGAAACAACTCTGGTACACGGGATGTGGATGAATTTAATTATGTCAGAAGTCAGAACTCATCACGTGTCGTAATAGATAGCGAAAGACCTCAGTCCTACAGGGATCTGACCGAAAATGGTAAACCGATTCTAGAAAACCAACTTAAAATTGAGGCGTCGTGATCACAATTAAAGTTCCCGGTAAAGCAAAGCTCCCGCTTTCTCATATCTAACTCAATTCGTGCCTCAATAAGGCTAATTTTAGCAAACACAGCCGTCTCTCCACGTATTTCCCTGAGTGCGTTCCGTTCAAACCAAAGTGAAAATCCAGCGGAACAAAATACATAAAAAAGGAATCAGAAACGACTTTTTGAAAGCTCCTGGATGCAGTTCAAAAATTCTTTTACATAATCTTCCCATTCATATTCGGAGAGACCTCACATATTTGTACAAGTGGTGAAACCCGAGCTAACGCTATCCAGACCACGTTTCGATAAAAGCAAAAAGTGTCAGGCTGGGTGTGGTCGATATTATTTTACTTTCCTACCTCTTAATTTCCGGCTGAAATTATTTTCAAATTCATTTAAGTCGCTTCGTTTTATATGCGAAACGACTCTCCCAGAAATAATTTTTGGAATTATTATTCATATTGTGCTCAATTTTGCTTTTTCTTTTACTTTTTGTCCATCATCAATTTATATAAAAAAAATTAAACAACTTGTGTCATTTTCAAATTTAGTTGTTTTAAAAATTCAGTTCAGGATAATAAACACTGCAATGCAGAAAATTTTCTGAGGATTTTCCGCAGATTATTACGATTGTTATCCTTCCATCAGACTAAAAGTCTGGCTCTTTGGTGCACCTGAAATGTTTCAAGAAGGTTTTACTGAAATGTACGACAATTCTGGAGCTGATATATTTTCTAACTTGTAATTCATTTTGTAGTAGATTACTTTTCCCTTGTCACCTTCATTTTTCTAGGTGTAATATATATTTTTTTAATCGTTTTAATGCCTGCTATTACTAAATCGTTTTGTACAAGTTTCAGAAATAAGTCCTAAAAATCCAATATAAAACGATGTCAGCTTGTCAGTTCGAATTTGACGGACACAGTAAATTCAGCTAGTAATAATAATAATAATAAGAAATAACATTATGTTAAAACTAAATTTTTTTTAGTAAATATATCGTATAAACCCAGTTATAATTACACTGAATGTATTTGTCGCTTTTCACTTGCTTACAAAATGTGTATATTACAAGTATTCTTTGTAGTTAATCGAGTGGTCAGTTCAGCAATCACAGATCAATCTGGACCTTACTAAGCCTTATCCATACAACATTGTTGAATCTATTTGAGAATTAGTAATGTGCATTGTCGCTTCAACTTTGAAAGGCTGTAAGCCGACATGTCGATTTAACTGTCTGGCAGGATATTTGCCTGGAGAGTATATGTTTTCGGCATACTGATACCCAGTGTATTGTTTTATCGGTGGTCGTTTCCAGTAATTACCTAGAGATGGCGTAAAGATCTTTTCGTGCTTTTATTGCAAATTCCGTCGGTTTGTTTGTTTTTATAAAAATTAATTAATAGTTACCATCAAAACTGAGATAAAGTCCCATTAAATGTGAATTCTTACGATGCGCTATTGTCGATTTATAGTGGTCTTAAAGTGGAAATTTTCATTGGCTATTTGATTTGTTATTTGTTCGATGTAGGAAGCGAGAGATTAAGACTGTCCATGTCATAAAACTGGACATTAAAGAATAGTAAAAACATAATTTAAGGAGATAGCTCACAGACTGGATGATGTACGTGTTAACAAATTCATTTAAAACCGTGAAATCTTCGGTTTTATTCTTCTGAGCTTCCACAGGAAAATGGCTGAAGCGCTGCCGGGCCATCTCATACACCACAGACCATAAAAAGCTGTTATTTTTACGTCGCAAACTTCTCATAAACTAGAATGCCATAAAATGAACACTTCTGTAGACAATAAGCCATTAAATGGTCATCTTAAAATCGCGTGTGGCTTTCGACGACTATATGAAGTACATAAAAGGGAACTGAACCGGAACGGCTCAATATCCGGTCAGTGTCTTGTTAACCTTAATTTAAATGAAGTGATAGCACATCCGTCGCTGGTCGCATAATTATAATTTGGGGCATCATCATGTACACTCACTGCGAAATTTGCATTAAACATGAGGGTCATTGGTATTACTCGTCGTTCCTGCCTTTAATCAGAAAATGCCAGGAAATGATCCCGCAGGAAGCGTGTCGAGTTGGTTTATTCAAGAATATGGCAGTGCAGCAAAAACACTTAAAAATATGCATCGTACTTCCGAATTAGTCACCGACATAGGTGAAAATGTTTAATTTAAAGCGTAGGGAAATTGACCTAGAGAATTAAATGAGTTTCTAATAGAACGGGGAAAGAAGTGAATAAACATTACCAGGTGCAAACTACATCTCTTATTTTCTCATAGTTCAATTGCTATAGTGGAAAGCTTTTAACTTGTTTATTTTTGGAAATTCTTTCCCTTTATATTGTTTAAGTAACGTTAAATGAATACAAAACGAAACAGCAATTTTTCACCTAAAGAGAGAGAAGAAAATATCATTACTCCAAGTAGCAAATTTAGTTATAATTAGGCGCAAATTTGCCAACGGAACAATAAATAATTATTATTGAAAGAAAAAGTTTATATAAAAAATCCTATTTTTTTAAATGTTTTATCACTACGAACAATTTTGACATATAATTATGACATACTTTCATCAGCTCTTAGAAATGAAGCCATGAACATCTATAACTCCTCTGAATTTAACATTAAATCTGAATTATCGCATTTGACAAGAATTTGAAAAAGAAACAAAAAAAGTCTATTCATTTTTTTTGGTTTAGACAAGGAGAAGGAAACAAGAAAATTTAAAAATCTATTTATCTATGACATTATTTAATTATGAATTGTTATTTCTTTAGTTCTTTTCTCTCATACTCAATTATAATTCATTCTGTAAAAATACATTCAAGTACTATTTTTGATTTTCCATGGCTAATAATAAATTGCTATAACAGGTAATTTATTTACACGCGTTCGAAATAGGCAGATTCTTATCGAGTTTATATCGTATATACTAAAAAAGTTAGTTATTATTGTTATTATAAACAT
>QDEB01065795.1:0-11412 GCA_004193795.1 Asbolus verrucosus
ATGCTGTTGTATTAGAAATTTTTGATCTGAAGATACCTGCCAACAAAGAAAACAATAAGAAATAATGTTCTATCGCAAAAATTCTTCAAACTTTTAATAAGGTCAATTCTGCAAAAATATCTTATATTACTCCTAATTTTTAATGACAGTCAAAATTTTGTTACCAACTACCAATCAGATCAATTTCATTCTCAAAATTAACAGCGTGNNTGATCTGAATATACGTTATACATTATGTTTTGTGAAATCAGAACAAATGTAAAAGAAAAAAGTACTTACCGTCGTAGAACAGGATCGACAAAATACTTTGTCTTCATCAATGGTAAGTTCCGGATAAGGTTTTATCCACAGACGAACTTGCGGTGGGAGTATTTTCGACATGCTTACACTTGTGTTTCGTGTTTATGAATGGAATTTGTAAAAACAAAAGGCGTTATCACTACCTCTAGCACTTTTACCACCACCACTAATCATCCCTTCGAAGAAGAAGATAATCTTTAAGAGTAACTATCACATTTGCCTGGAAATACCCATGTATTAACATAAATGAGCATCCGTTTTAAAAGTGGGTAATAAAACTAAATTGTAACTGTAGGGGGTAACTAATGTAAGGATATATTTGTATATCTTATCCTTTTTCTTGAAAAAAAAACTTTTCTTGATCTGCCGACAGCACCTCTGTACATAAAATTATTTTGAAAAAATTCTAGAAATACTAAAAATATGCAAAATATGAAGCTTTTATGAAAAATATGAAGTCAACATCAAAAATATGCATACATGCAAATTAATAAAAAAATAGTCTTAATCACTTTTAATTAGCATAATTCATGCACATACTAAATACGGAGATATAAATGCAAGAAATAACACATATGTAAATTTCATAAAATCCGCCCTTTACGCATAGATGTAGTTGATTAATAAATACTATTAACGCTTTTCTCATTTAAATTGTCTTCAACGAATTTTTAACAATTTGTGTCTACTTTAAATGAAATATTTCTAATTTTTAGTTCCAAGAGAAGATCGGACAACCAAAGACGTGGATGAAAGTAATTACTCATCTGTCCCATCTATTAGGAAACAACGTAAATGGCGATCAAGAAAGGAGTTCTTTGAAGGACCTTCTCAAATTACACAAAGCGACAAATACTCAAATTTAAACCCCCGAGGTATGCATATTTACTTATACATTTTTGTTTCATATTCTTATTAGTTAAAACTTAATTCCACTGTTCCATTTAAATAAGACATTCCATATGCAGGGTAAATGGGGTATGAATTGTCAAACTTTAAGCGACGATTTATTGCTAGAAAAGAAACAAAAAAGTCTTGCGGTATTTTTGTCTCAGGCTTATGTACCTGGAGTACATAAGCTCATTTTCACCTGAAACTCTTTTCCAAATTATACTATACGTCTTAAAAAAAACTTGGAAGTTGAAGTGTATGGATCTTTAATCTTTAAAAACACGTATTTTTAACTGCGGTCTCTAAACGAAATACAAAATACCTATAAAAATTTCTTCACGTATTTAAAATAAACGAATTTTTCTGCTAGTTTCAGTATACCATCATGCCCAAATTGGATCATATTTGAATGCGTCAGGTCGATATCTCGAAGTATTTTCGAGAAAATTTTATTTTTCCATTAAAAACTTTGATAACCAACTGCGCATACGCAGATTGCTGTAACTATTTTTTTTTTCCATGTGGCATCCATTTGACGTGTACAAGTCTAAAATGTGGTGATGTTATCTTGAATTATATTACATTTAGGAGTTAGATCTAGATTGCGACAAGATATGAATATCTGAAAGTAGCATTTCGATATCCTAAATCATTTGCAAAAAAATTCAGTTTCTTCTCTTGGAACTTTAGAGCTAATAACGCATACGCGGAACAACAGATTTTATTTTTATTTTTTGTTTCTATTTGATCTTTGTGGTAAGCCGACAAAATTGGATTGTGTTAGCTTCATTAATAACGAAATGGGGGTGTGCACTCCTAACAACCCTTGGGGCTGCAGCCCATTAATAAATTTGAATTGTAGATTTTGCCAAAGTATCCAAAATTTGAACTTGATAGGTCAAAGCATTTTCAAGTTATCGAACGGATACCTTGAACAAGTGAGCATCGAGCGAGCGAGTTTTTAACAAACACAGTAGCGCTTCTCACCAGTGCAAATGCTTTAGAATCGATTTTTCTCAGCACTACTGTTTCTGCACCACAACTTGAAGACAATTTATAGAAGCCACGATTTTGATAATGAAGGCTATCTGTGTAAGAATAACTACATCTCTTTCGAAAATAACGTTCAATAGTATATTATTCCATTTAAGATTGGAGGACAGTGAAAATAAAAATTAATTAATTAAAGATAAGTTATAATCTAAGAAAACATTTTGCGTTAGGTGACTTTTCGTATGTCCGCGCACATTCTCATTGCTTTTTAACCTAATTTTTTGGTGTTGGTGTTCCTGTTATTAGTCGTACTGTGGTGTTTACTTGATTCTCAATCATATTTATATGTGCACTGTTCTTCCAGACTGAACAGCAATATTCAGCTGAAGAGTTGAACCAAGGCAAGGCCCGTTGTACGTAAAACATGAGCGTTTGCTCCCCATTTAGTTCCCGTCAGTTTTTGTAAAATATTAATGCATGTTTTTAATTTTTATCAAAGTTTCTCAATGTGAGGTTTNNATGGTGGTTTCATTGAAAAGTACTTTGAGTTCTTTGATTTTTTCTGGTTATTCGTGAGATGGAAGCAGCATACTTCAGTCTTCTGAGGATTAGGGCATAGGCGCCATTTTTTGAAGTATTGATTTAGTATTTCTAAATCTTCCGTCAAACCGTTTTCTATATTTTCAGAATTTTTCTCTTGAAAGGCTAGAGCTAAATCGTCTGCATATATAAACTTCCGAGATTTAGTGATAGGTAAGTCGCTTGAATATAAGTTAAATAAAAGTGTAGATAAAACCAATCCTCGAGGCAGACCATTATTTAACGTTCTAAATTTACTACTTTTATCTCAATAAAGACTTTAAATTTTCGGTTGGAGAGCATGTCAGTTAGTAACGAAATCATTTGTCCACGAGGAATCGCGCTATGTAATTTGTAGTCTAAGCCAGCCTTCCAGAGAGTGTCATATGCTCCAGTAAGGTTAGGCATGCACAAAAAAAATAAAACATCGATGTTGACATTGAATGATACATCGCAAAACTAACATCGATGTCACTGAAACATCGATACATCGAGGTTTTATCGATGTTTTTCGATTTTTCTTTAAGAAACAAAGCGGTTGAAAATTTGAATAATCTTTAATTTCATTCTCGAAGGTGTTTGAACAGAAAATGCTCGTGTCAAATATTCGATTGGGCTTATATGGTGTAACAAAACCAGTACAGCTGGGCACATAGTTGGTTGTTGGGATTTTCTAAAAGAATTAGAAAAGATAGTTTTCACGTTTTACCCAATTGTAAAGTAATAAAAATAGCCCGACTGTGATAGCTTAGAGCTTAAACAATCCGCTCCTATCACAAACTTTAAACCCTTGGACTTCTGTGAAGGATTGGTTTTTCTTATCGGTCGAAGTTCGTTTAGACAGGAATTTTAATTTGACTCAGCATCGGTTATCTCAAAATTTCGCTTTAAATGAACCTTTGATTAAGCAGATATCAGCATCCTAACGTGTGAAAAGAGGAAAAAACATCGATTTTGTTCGATATATCGAAACTGTAACATCCATGCGAAAACATTGAACATCGAAACGAAAACATCGATGTTTCAAAAATATCGATATATCATGTGCATCCCTAAGTAAGGTCGACAAAAGCAACTCCAGTTTTTAAGCGATTTTGGAAACCCGCTTCAATGTGAGATATTAAGGCGATCACTTGGTCACAACAATTTCTACTTGGTCTAAAGCGAATTTGTTGCATATTCGTAGACCGGACCGAGGACATTTTTGATACAAGCGCATCTCTGTAACTTATGGTGAAGGAGGTGCGTTAGCTTATCGACTGAATATGTTCAAAATATATAATGGCGTCTTTTTTTAATTAAAATCTGCTGCTGAAAGCTGCTGAGGTTTGCGACAGACAAATCAGCTGTTCCTTAAGGACAGTCGTATGCTAGTATGCTACAAAATGAAACTAAGCCAGCGGTCATTCAACCTAAAAAGCAATCCCAAAATGCAAATCTCACAAAAACTAATTCGGTGGAGTCGAATATTAAAATTTCTAATTTCGATTTAAAAAACTTGCAGAAGTAAAGCTTGCAGAAAATTATGTTATTACATTGCCAAGTTAAGTTTGTTAGAATAATCCAAAAATTTTCAACTTCTGAATTAATAGAACTTGTTAATTTATTATGAAAATTAATAGTGTAATAGTAATTATGTTATTCATGTCAATTTTCAGAGTATTAGAAACAACAGAATTATTTAAATTTAAAGGGATATAATTTTTATCAGCTGAAGAGATCGCTTGAAAAAAGTATTATCTTGACCTCTATCAAGAAAATATTTTTTTAATATAGAGATCTGATTGTGAAGTAAAATTTCTAAGTTTAATAGACTTCTCCCACCATTTTTTCTAGGTAAAATAAATCTTTCTGCCGCAGATGATGTTTATTGCATTTTGCAAAAATAGTTCTGTTTGTAATATTAATATTTTGAGTACCTGTCTTGGTCCATTTTATCACTCCGAAAGAATATGCTATTAATGGAACAGCGTAGGTATTGATTAAATTAGGTTTTGATTAAATCGCTACCATTCAGAAATGTTTTTAAAATTGATAGGTGGTCGAATAAAATACAGAAATTGCTCATTTTATTACTCTGTTAATAAAAATAATTAACACTTCCGTAAGTACGCTATTATTGCCCTCATTTGAAAAGAGTAAGGAGAATAATTGCTATTGCGAATTTAAGTTATTGTGTAAGGTCATGAATAATGACAGTTTTTATAATTTGAAGTTAGCTGTCAACTTGTCCAATTTACGAAATATTTTCAAATACTTTATTATTCTGAGACAGAAACAGTTTTTTTTATTTGGAAATTTACAAGTTACGTAAATTAAACGTAAATGCTTATTTTTTATAATTATATTAAACATGACTAAAACCAAGTCGACTGACACTTTTCGTGCGTTATAAATGTCTGTGATCCAAAATATGTAAGTTCTATAAATTGTAAATGGTTTTGGTACAAATAGAAGGCGTTCTAAATTCGCGTCCCCTTTGTGTAATGAATAACGATCCAAATAATAACTTCTTACTTCGTTATGGGACACCAATTTGACTCACCTTAATCCACATCTCTTACAAAGATGACAGCTTCTCCAGAAACTTCATCAAGACTTCTGGAGGAGATAGTACCTTGAGTAATTAGATACGTGTATGAGTATGTAAAATCAAACTCAACGTTTGAAATGTAACAATTTGAGAGCTAATGTTCTTCCCGATACTCTTGTTGTAGTACGAGATGATTGTACACTGCCTTTGCGTTGGAGGTTTGGTCGTATTAGCAGAGTACATCTTAGTGCAGATGGCAGATGGCATATGCCATGTTGCGACTATCAAATTAGCCCAAGGAGAAATCCAACGGCTTAGAATAAAGTCGAGTCTATTACTACTTCAGTAATGTATTAATTACATGGTCTCCAGAATTCCATAAGATGTGTGCCATGTCCTTTGTAGGTTCAAATTGGTTAATGGGTTGTTGGGGATGCATACCTCCACCACAAATTTTGAGGGATTTGCATTTGTGATATTTAGATATTTCTGCCTAATAGAAGCAAACAAAAAAGAAAAAACAAATCTGTTATTTCGTGTACACGATTACAAGATTTACAAGAGAAAAATCAAATTTTCTCGGAAATGGTTCAAAATATCGAAATGCCATTGGCATATAGATTTTGAGCCAGAAGGGTAATACATATAACACATAGACATTGTGTCACAATGGGGTGTGCACCTTTGAAAATAATATAATTCTCAATGAAGTCTTCAAATTTTACAGATTTACAATTTGTCGTATAAATCAAATGAATATACATGAAAAACAAGTGAATGCGCACATGCGCAACTGGTTATCAAAAATTTCCGTAAAAAAACATTTTTTTTTATACAGCTAGAAAATAATTTATGGTTACAGTTAAATATTTTGAAAACGGTTCATCGGAATTCCTTGAAATTTGGTATAGGGTTCTATTATTTATATATTTTTTTTAATTTTACATCTTCATTTGTTTTGAGATACAAGGGTAACTTGATTTTTTTAAGTACCACAAAAGGTCAAATTTTATATTTTTGAAAAGACCATTTTCTTCTGAATTTAGTGATCTTAGCACATGCATATCTTATTTTTCATCGAAACTTAAAAAAGATAAACATCTTTGAAAATTTTTGCGTTGTAGTCTGTCAAAGTTGTACTATCCATTGAAGCAATTAATTATTATAAAAATGCTACGTTCAAGCGTAGAAATTGTTATGATCGGGTATGGCGATAAAACACGAAGTTATGTTAAAATTGTAGATCTTTTCAATAAAAATCACCCAAATCTCCAGGTCAACCATCTCAAAAACTTGCAAAGGTTTAATGAAACTGGAAAAGAGCGTCGAAAATATGGACGATTAAAAATTGTTACAAACGATGCAAATTCACTTAATCTTATTTTAGATGTGGTTGAAAATTTCAAGATTCAGCAGTTGGCTTTGAACCACAACATGACTGACTGATCGGTTCAAAAAATAATAAAAAACGAAAACGATCATCCCTACAAAGTTCAGTTGCTGCAAGAATTAAGCGAAAACGACTTTAATCGCAGAATTGAATTTTGCGGAACAATGACGCATAAGATAAACCAGGACGTCAACTTTAACAATCGTGTGCTCTTTTCTGATGAGTCAACTTTCTGCTTAAATGGACATGTTAATCGCCATAACTGTAGATATTGGTCAGACTGAAATTCACATTATATGGAGCAGGTTCATACCCAGCGTCCACAAAAAATTAATGTTTGGTGCGGTATTATTGGTCACCATATTATCGGTCCTTTCATCATTAATGGTAGTTTGACTTCTGAAAGATATCTACAAATTTTGCAACAACAAGTTTTTATCAGACTTAGACAAATATTCCCAAACTACGAAACTACGAGCTGAAATCATTTGGTTGCAACAAGACGGAGCAACACCTCATTTTGAAGGTCAAGTACGCCAATATTTAGATAAAACATTTCCTAACAAATAAGGGGGAAAACTGAATGGCCAGCGAGGTCACCTGATTTGACTCTGCTTGTGGGGTCATATGAACCATCGGGATTATCTCAACAAGCCATTCGACATTGAAGAACATATTCATTATCGGCAAGAAGTTAATAGAGAATACTTTGAGCATCTGTTGTAAAATAAAAAAGAATTGTGTTTAAAATTTTGTTTCGTCCTTAGAATTTCTAGTTAACTTTCATTTAAGAGTGCAAATTTTACAAGAACTTTAAGATTAGTTGGGAATGGCAGAGAGCCCACACAAATGACAACATTTTCAAAACCAATTAATTTTTAAATTTTTCTGAATTTGAATTTGTTTATGAATTTTTTTTCGACCTCTGATAAAGGCAAAGATGTACACGTGATATATTACTGAATTTAAAAATACTGCATTTAACCCCTGGTGCTATTTTTAAAAACTCAAGTTAGTCTTGAATCTCAAAAACGGACAACGGTATAAAACTGAAAAGATTGCAGATAGTAGAATTTAAATGCTTCTAACCCTATAACAAATCTTAAAGAGTTCCGACAAACCATGTTTTAAATATTTAACTATATCCATACTTTTTGGTGACCTTAGTCAAAAATTCTAATATTGAAGTCCCTGGATGAAACTTGCCAAGAGCAATCTGGTGCAAATTAAATTGCCTGAGAACAGGACACGGAAAATGCAACCATATGCTGCACCGATGCAACGCCATCATCTTGCGAATTCGAAGAAAATCGACAAACGATTCAACATATCGTAGAAGAATGTCCTCAAACTAAATTTCTACAAGAATTCGATGATATATGTGGTGTGTAGAAAAGACAGAGATTTCAGTCAAACTTTTTTTTTGAGAGGTGGTGGAGTATTACTTACTATTAACTCTAGACTGCCAACAAGGGCTGTTAGCCTTGAAAGCACTGTTTTTGATGGTTTTACCGAAATTGATTTGTTGTGTGTTAAAGTCTACAATGGCATCAAATCCATTTTTTTTTCTTGTCTATATTCCACCTGGCCTGCGTATTGACAAGTACTCTCAGTTTGTTGAAGCTGTTCTTTCTTTGCCGTTTGTTCGTAATTCCAATATTATCTTGATAGGTGACTTCAATATCCCTGAATATATTCACTTCTTAAATTCTAATCAAGTTCTGGGTAATTTAACACCGATCTTGTACCTAATTAGTGAACTAAATTTTTCTCAATTTAATCACATAGAAAATAATAATAACAGATTGTTAGACTTAATCTTTTCTAATATTATTACTTGCAAAGTATCAAGGTCTGACGTACATCTCGTTCCTGAGGACGCTCATCATCCAACCCTCTTTATATCCGTTAATTCCTGTGTTAATAAAAGAGAGTTTATATCTGGTGTGTGTCAACCTGACAACTATAACTTGAGCCGAGTTTACTTTGAACAATTACAGGAAGCACTTTTAATTATAGATTGGTCTTTTCTTAATCGTTATAATGATATAAATTTTGCATGCTTTGACTTTTACGAGAAGCTTCCTGGTATTTTTGACTTATTGGTCCCTAAAAATAAGTTACGCAAACATAATTATCTTCCTTGGTTTGGTCCTTTGTTAATTAAAAAAATAAAATTAAAATATAAGTTCTGGAAAAAGTTTAAGGAGCATGGTAGTATTAATGATTATGAAAACTTTAAGTTGCTGCGTCTTGAGATTAAGCATGAGATTAACAGAGAGTTTAAGAAATATGCTTCTAGAGTGGAAAATAACATTTTGGATAATCCCAATAAATTCTTGGCAATTTATTAAATGTAAACAAAATGGCACAGTTGTTCCTGTTCACTTGTTTTTCAGTAGTTCAGATGTTTCTGGACCAAATGCAATTGTTAAAGCTTTTGCTGATCATTTTAAATCTGCGTATTCTGGTAGTTCTAGATCTAACATGCCAATTCTTGATGTGGGCTTGCTGCCTCATGAAAATATTATGCTTAATTCTGTCTCTGAACAAGACATTCTTGATGCAATATTAAAACTTAGTTAAAATATACTGCCAGGCCAGGCAAAATACCAATACTGCTTGTATGTAAATGTGCATCGGCTTTTGCCCGACCCCTAACAATTCTATATAATTTGTCACTGAAGAACAATACTTTTCCAGACTTATGGAAAATCTCCACCATTGTCCCTGTATTTAAAAACGATGATCGGAAACACATTGAAAATTATCTGCCTATATCATTAATTAACAATTTCTCTAAAGTTTTTGAATTTATTATTTTCAAATATTTGTCTTTCCAGTTAAAGCATTGTATCTCTGATTCTCAACATGGATTTATGACTAGAAGATCTGCTACAACCAGTTTGAGTACGTTCACACAATTTGTTTCAAACTCAATCGATTGTGGATTGCAAACTGACTGATTTTTCGAAGGCGTTTGACCGACTACACCATGAGATACTGCTGAATAAACTCAGGCGTTTTGGGTGCAATTTGAATGTTATTGAGTTTCTGTACTCTTATCTGGTTGGTCGTAAACAATTTGTATGTCTCTATGGACACTGCTCTGATGATTTTAAGTATTACTCCGGTGTTCCTCAAAGATCGGTACTCGGACCTTTGCTTTTTAATCTTTTTATTAATGATGTTGTTTTCAAATTATCCGTCCTTTGCTTGTTTTATGCAGATGATATCAAATTATACTTGTCTGTTCGGGAAATTGACGATTGTGTACTTCTGCAAAACAATATTGATAAAATTGCTAGTTGGTGTCAACTCAACAAATTTCTGCTTAACATTGATAAATATGTTGTAACGTCTTTTAGCAATAAAAAACAGAACATCACATATGACTATAATTTTGGCTGCATTGTTCTCAATAGGCTAGACTTGATCACTGGTCTAGGAGTAGTTTTTGATAGAAGATTAAGCTTTTCAAATCATGCTGGTAAAACCGTGAACAATGCTTTGAAAATATTCGGTTCATAATGAGAAATTCTAGACACTTTTCTAATACTTCAACATTGATCCATCTGTTTAAAGCTTTCGTTAGGTCTAAGATAGATTATGTGTCTGTTGTGTGGTATCCTCATCAAGCTGTTCATATTGCCAGTCTCGAGCGAGTTCAGAGAAGATTTCTTAAATACTTATGCTTCAGAGAAGGCGGTATTTATCCCCCTATTGGCCACCCTTAATCGCTGTTGTTGGAAAGATTGTCAATGGAAAACTTATCTGATCGTAATAAATCATCCAATCTAGTATTCCTCTATAAATTAGTAAATTACAGATTTGAATGCCCCAGTCCACTGAGTCATGTCATTTTTCATGTTAGTAAGCGTTGTCTCATCAGCCGAAAGAAAATTTTATTTTATTTATCTATCCCGAGAAGTGACGTGCTTAAATTTTCCCCTATGTTCAACATAATAAACATTGTTAATTCCATTAATGATGTAATAGATATTTTCAACACTAGCGTCAGATTGCTAAAACGCGTAAATATATCGGAAATCTCATCCTAAATTATGAATTTTATTTCTATGTTTTCATTCTGAAGACTACTATTCACTCTAATTTTCTGTTATCTATTTCAAGTTGTTTGAATTTCTCAAATTGAGCAGATAGTATTATATATATATATAATATATATTAGTTGTTCATTGAGTTTCACTCCTAAAGACAAACAGTTAAAACCGCAGTTTGAAGATGAATATTACTCATCAAAATAATCATGTTTATGTAGGTATATGTAAATGGATAAAAACTAAGCAACAAATAAACCATAAGTGAAATATAAACGTTAGTCTCAGAAGGGCGTAAAAAACAAAAAAAATATTTTGTTCTAAATTATAATGATCAGTTAAGGAAATTTTCACCATTCATATTTGTCTCGCATTAGAATTGAACTTATTTTAACATTTGATAATATTAACATAATATTGACATTTTAACATTAATGTCAAATGAATTTTATAGTAGAAAAAATAATTTTTTTTTAGTATTATTTTCAAAAAAAAAATTAATTATCGCTTTAGAAATCTCCTAGAATTTAAAAGAAGAATGATATTCATGTAATTGTGTGAAAACTTCAAAAATACAATTTTATTATAAGACAAAGTTATCTCTTCGGTGTCGAACTATATCATTGTCAATAACTGTTGAGCTAGTGAGGTTGCTTGTTTTATAA
>QDEB01065817.1:0-13787 GCA_004193795.1 Asbolus verrucosus
ATGTTATATAGATATGTCACATTTTTATTTTTTAATGTTTCCCAAGAGTAGAAGCAATTTTTTAAATAATTTCTAAATTCTATTTTATTATATTATTTTTTAGGGTGATAAGAAGATCAGGGCCACCCACCCATTTTACAAAATGTTTTTGAAAGATAGTAAATAAAAATCACTGGTATTAGCACGATATCATCCCATGGCCGCGCAGTGGAACTACCAGTGGTGTGTTTTGAATAAATAATTCAAAATTTTCACAGTTTAATAGCGGACTTTTAACCAATTTGTTTCTTAACGAGTGACAAAAATGTTGCGTAATAAATTGTTGGTGGAGTGAGTCATGATTGTTTGAAAGAAAAGTTGAGTATTAAAAAAACTTATACAATTTTCTTAACGCTCACTACGCAACTTCTTTGACAAGCTAATCAAATAAACAAATAAGTTAGTTAAGAGTTTTTCGTATCGCTAACGCAGAAACGAAATTTCAGCGAATTCCCCAAAGTAATCATTATGATTACTACACTGTTAAATCTGAGTTTCCAAAATTGTGATGGATGATGATCTTAATAATTTCAACTAGTTTTTCCGGCATACATAAATTTGTAATTCACTTATGATTGCCCCCACTTTAAACGGTAGCACATCATTTCGCTCAAATGATAGCCGATTGATTTTACAACTGTAACAATAACTGTAACAATAATTTCCATCGAACAAAACTTCTAGACACGTAATAATCGTTTCTATATGATATAATCGTATTCATAACCGTGAAATTGTTATTGCTGTAAAAAGATATGCGTTGATTAACTTAATTTTGAAATATTAGATGCCATAATCGCTTCCATTCCACATAATAATTCCTGAAACGTTATGTGATCTGTCGCTACGTAGCTATAGCTATATGTATTAATACTAGTATCTAACATGAGATTATTAACGGGTTTCTGTTCTAAAATATAATAATCTCGTTAGATATTGATTATGTGTAATAACCAGTATGGAAATTCAACAACGAGTATATAATGATAAAATTGGGTCCAATACAGAAACCTGGGGTCAGCCAGAACTTTTCCATTTATACAAAAAAATTACATAGTCACTGATTTAGAGAACTAAGTCTATATTATATCAACCTTAACGTTAGATTTGAATATTGTGCTTTCGGTGTGGTTTTATTTATACACATGGCTGGATTTATTTTTCAGCAAGTGTATTGGAATATGATATAACTTGAGCCGACCTATGCTACATAGTGAGTCTGACAATTTTAGATATCGATAAATAGTGAGAAGCATGAATGGCATTATTTTTAGTTAAGTGAACGATTTTTGACGTTCGTTGCCATTTAACCCAAAAATCACCATTCATCTTCTTAAACTTAAATATGACAACACTTAATTGAGAGACTAAAATTCACAGCAAAATGTTATTGTTTTTACATTTTATATTTATAGTTAGTTTCGTGAATTCGTTAATTTATATCGAAGTAAATAAAATAGTCACTAATACGGATTGCCAAAATAGCGTCACCGACATACATATTTCCATTTTGCAGTCCAGTTTCAGCTAAGTAATCACATATACTGATGCTACTTGTTATGTAATGCAAATATCTCCCTTGAAAAGAATTGTAATATACGATCTCCATAAACTCGTGATGGACGAAAAAACCTGATAAAGTAGTTATTTTTCAATTTCACGTTTTCGTGGACTTTAATGAGATTATGAAATTGTGCAGCGTATTTCCCACTTGGGCGGTACTTTGCTGCGCTTTACGAGATTCTAATGATAGACATAAAAGTGTACATCCTGTAGTTAACTTGTTCCGCTGAAGTGACACTTCTTTAATTTAGCTGATAACGAACCTTTTGAGCTTGATACGAAAATATCGAATTTTATCGATGTAATAATTCATAGTGGACAGGTTGGAACACTTTCACGTCAAACAATGGTGAATTTCCATCAAAAATTGTCCACTTCAGACTCTGTCAGTCGGGAAAATGGGCGCGACATCCTGTGACGTGTAATTAAAGATTGAGTGCGTCGATTATAAACACTCTTTTACATTCACCACGTAAAAAGTCCTTTCGAAGAATTATTTCACTGATTCCTGAACAAGCAGTAATTTTGATTTTTATGTCAATTTCTCATTTTATTGGTTTTATTAAAACGCTCAAAGCTGAGTAAGTCTCAACAGAGACGAAATATTTGGAACGTCCAATATAAGCCGCTTTTTCCTGATTTATAGCCAAAGCAAAAAATCGGTTTATAAGGCATATGACTATTATACTGATTAAATAAGTAATGATTTTTCATTTAAATTTGAGATTTGTAGAGGAAACATACGCGAACAAAATTTTGAGGGTTTTTATATTTTACAGCCCTAAGGGATGTCAGTTTAGACATTTGATGTAATCGTAAGCTACAGGTGGTGAAAGTCATTTAAAATATATGAATATAGAGCTGATTTGAATAGAATTGAATTAAATGAGCTCTCGTGCAAAGTTATCGATTGATTTCTTTAACTACAATAAAATATTTAAATGAGCGACCTGAAACCTCAAATGTCGACATTTCCACTGATATATTTACTCGTATCTGCCTCTAAAAATATATCGTTAAAAGTCAAAGCTCTTTTGAATAACATCTTTAAGTAAGATGTTGTTGCAGTAAATAATTAAATTTCTATTTCTCTTTTATCACATTCACGCGGATTTACCACTATATTTTCATTTCGTATTAAGATATATTAACAAATATTCCAACGAGTTTCACGAATAAATATTTTATAAATCAAGATCTGAGAGGGAATACTGGTGGATTTTATCAAGAAAGCAACTTTAAAAAATTAACTATTTCAAGGTTGTTACTTACAACGTTCAAACTGCACTGCGTACATTTTTACAGTGTATGCTAATTTACTAGAAAAATTGACACGCAACATTATAATTTAATTTATTGGGATGAAACACACTACCCTCTGCTTTTTAAAACAATTTCATAATAATTTCAGTTCACAGCGTTGGCAAAACACCAGTAAGAAAGTAAAATATATGAACCAAATGTGAAAGAAAACTAAAGCAAAAAATACAAGTCGAAATTTTGATATTTTCATTTCAAATAGTTTCAAAGAAGTGTGTATATTACCACTACATCACTTCTATTATGCTTTCACTTTTTTAATATTTTGACTTTTTGTGAAATATTATTTATTGAACTATGTTACTTGACGGTTCAGAAATTGGTTGTCGTTGTTACTGTTTGCTTCTTTATATTGTTAATACTTCAATCAAATAAATGTGCTTAAAAGTTAAATAGAAAATATTACTATTGTTTCAAATATTTAGCATTTCAACTCAATTTCATTTAAAAATTAATCAAATTTGTGCTTATTTTGGAATAAAATGTAAGCTGCTACTGAATCATTATTTTTGTTGTTTATGAATAAATTGTACATTGTTTACATAATATGTTAAATTTTAAAGCAAAATTTTACTGGCTTCTTATTGAATGTATTTTGACAAAAATTATAACGATTTTAACTTTGTGACTACATCACGAAGTTTCTTTAAATGGTAATTTATGATTATTTTAGCATATCTAGAGAATATTTTTTTCAAAAGTGTAAAATTTAACTTGATTTCCAATTTTATTTTACTGACATCAATGATCCATAACTTCGTTATTTGAAAAAAAATGTGTACAATTTTTGTAAAAATTCAATAATTTAATTTTTAAAATATTTACCATGTAATTTAAAAGAAACTTTTTTGCCTAATTTCAAATTTTTGACAATAAAAACGCAGAGTCGGTTTTAAGATTAGTATAATATTTAGCCGCAATTATTTGGCAAAATCACCTCTTTTTTGTTTAAACTAGAAGCGAAGTATAAAAATCATATTTTTGAAAAAACATTTACTCATTTTGTTAAGGACCATTTGTATTTCTTTGTAGTCTAATTTAAATTTATTAAATAACACTGAAAACTATGTTACAATCTATATTTGTCTTTATAAATATATATTATAATATAAACCATTTACATCACGACAAGAAAATATGAAATGAATTAAATTTAAATGGCATTTAGTTACGAACTTGGAACTTAGGCCGTTCCGTATAAAATATTAAAAGTGTATCTCTGTAATATTTCAAAAATTGTCCCTTTACAAGTTACAAAATATAAATAATAAAGGTCATGAAGAATTTAGCAGTTGGAAATGGCAAAGTGCCAGATATGGAGATTAAAATCTCTTGGCGATGTTCCTGCAAGTTGCATGCACCAAAGGTAATAATATGCTTGAATTGAAAATGTATTAAAGCACCTAAACGATAACTTTTAATCATCCTCAAGCTTTATATCATGTTGCGGTTTTGCAATTATTTTCCCCGCTTTATAACTTAACCAAAATTTTTAAGATGAACCAACTTCTGCTTTAAAACAACAGAATTTATAACAGCGAATTTTACACTGATTTTTAAAGAACACATCATATTGAAAACACTTATATTCACTCTGTTGGTTATGTAAATATTTACAAAAGTGCCAAAGTGTATATACATAAAAATGGAAAACAGTGAAGAAATTTTCTTAAATATTTAATGTTTGGCAGAATCAAGGGAATGTTAATAATTTTTAAATAAATATTATCTGTAAAATTTAATGAACTTCCTTAAAAAAAAAGGATCCGGCTGTTTGTTCTTGTGTACTCTACACACATTGATCACTTTAGTCATCACATTAAAAATCACTTTGACAACTTCATGTGTAAACATAAATCTAACTTCAAATTGTAAAAGCCTGTGTAAACGATTAAAAATGTATCTCTTAAAAGCCATCATTTGCATTAATCGTAATGTAATATAGCCATAATTTTAAACGTGCTCGGTAAGTAAATAAAACATGAGAACAATAACATATACACAGTATATACATTTGTAAATCATGAATAATAGATCCATTAAAGAGCAGTTTTAAAGGGAGTATCAACATGACTGTATTTGATAAAAGTTACATATGTATTTAAATAAGAAAATAATATTCAGCATTCGAAATTTCGTATTTATAAATTTTAATTTAATAACGTCAGTTTAATCCAGACCTCTGAAATATGAAATTCTTGCTTTCAGTTAATTATTTAGCAAGCGGACATGTAAATTATTATTGGCCTTAGCTCGCCCGTGCAGTCTAGTTGTAAAATAAGAAAAAAGCAAAATACATATTATGTGGCACTAAATGTTTTCCAAGAGCAGCTTCACACTATGTGTTATACAATGTTCCTGAACTATTTCCAGACATTTTTTATTACAAGGATTAAATTAGAGTCCTTTCATTAAAACAGATCTCGTAACTCCTCTGAGGAATAGATAATTTTGTAGCTGATTGTTTTATTTTGAATGATAACTAATTTGACACATTTCGCAGAATTCATCAATTTCGTTCGGTTTTGTAACGTTTCTAATTATATTTTTTTATGTATTTTTTTGTATTTTCGTTTTGGTCATTTTTTCCCCAGAGGTAATATTGCATAAATTTAGCATGTCGCTTTCAATGTAAATTTATTTCCTAAACACTTTTTCTAATCGTTTTCGCTGTAACTGTTAAGAGCTGTTAAAACAGATATCACGATTTTCTGCCGAGCTGCAACTGTTTCACTAAAGTTGAACCACACTTTATAAACCTTATAAAGGCCATTCTCATAGAAAACAGATTCATTGAATTTGTTTCGTAATTGTTTTAGTATTGTCTAGTCTGTTGGTATGAAAAATAATTCTGTTTTTAAATAAATAATAAATACTGAGAAATTAAAATCGAAATCTGATTTTTGATATTTTAAGAATAACAAAAAACCATCTGCGTAACTTTACCACGGTTAGTGGTAAAGAGGCAATTTTCGTTTTCTGTTTATCGTGCAACTAAATAACTCTCAAGCAATGATCTTCGTAAGTCAACAAAGTCAACTAAATAAACTGATGTTTGGGTCAGAGTCGGGCATTGTAGACACTGTGAAAGTTCCTGAAATAAACCATGCCCCCAGAAAAATTTGTTTTTGACAGTACAATTCAAGCACTCGAGTTCTAAGCGCATTTCAATTTTTCAAAAAAAAATTTAAACCAAAAATTATTCATTTTTATCTGAATCGACACAAAACCATTATGAAAACTTGAAAATTTAGCATCGCAACAAATCTTTCCCATATTTCACCACCATATCCAATGGACTTTTATTTATGAACCCAATTTATGGATTAAATTAATACTGATTTTTGATTTTCCGAATTAAATTACGAGATTGGGGCAATAATAAAGTTTGATTAGCGTTTCAAACTATTGATTGTTATAAAAATCAACGTACTTGAATGATCATCGTCTTTCATAAGAACTATACCTTCCCCTTTAAAGTGGTAAGTTTAAAAGAAATGTTGTGAAACACACAAACGTATACCTTAATAGAAACGCTGATCCTTAGTTACTTAATATTATTGCTTCAGAAAATAATGTAAATGTCAGCGTTTACCACGTTAGTTAAGTGAAGGTTGACATTTTAACCGCATAAAAGAAACTAGTTGAAATAAGTGCAACATTGTGTAATTCTTCCCATAAAAGGTGTTGCTCTGAACAATCCACCGGTCGGGAAAGCTATTTTCATTACGGATACAAATATATCAAATAATGATTGCATATCTGAAATCGGGCTAAATTGTTTTTGACTGACAATTTTTTTTTGACACTGACAGCGACTCTGACAATTGAAACAGGTAGGTTATGCATAAGTACGGGTTACCTGTTACGATTACCAAGTAATGACGATAAACAAGGGTCACCCCTCCATTTTATGTCTGCTACTAACTACCAAATGTTCTTTCTTTCTACACTCTTTCGTGTAGCAAATTAACTTCAAAATTAGAATGCATGAAACAATATGCAAGATTTAAGAAGCTGAGAGAAAATGAAACAAAAACCTCGATTATCCTGGGTATTTGTGTATGTATATATGTATATACATATATAATCCACATAATCCAGGAAAGCTATGGAAGTTTTATCTCCTGAACAGTTGAAATTAACGCGAACAAGCATTGTATAAGGAAGGCTGAATTTCTTGTCTGCAAAATACACTTACATCAAGGATTAGTGCTTGGTGATTTTGAGAGATGACTAAATATAATTGCTTGCTTTGCAAATTTACGTTAATATGACGTATTAAATAAAATTCAATAGATAACGTTTACACAAATGCGTACGTCTGTACATTTCCCGTAACGTTTCAAACAATCAACATTAATTCAACTTTTCGCTTTCGCAACTCGATTTCTACAACAGAAACGTTAAATAAAGTTGTCAAAAATGGTTTGAAACATTTAAGATAATCGGAAATTTAGATTTGGAACTCTTATTTCTTGCTTTTGAGGTGTGAGGATTAAGTCGAACTTAGGAAAAACTATGTTACGCTAGAACAGCGTAAAGTTCTTTAAATACAAAATATTGATGTAGATACTACATTTCATCGAAATCAATTGAATTGTAGCTAAAATTAAACCTAGTTTCAAAATTGGCGAGATGGTGAAAAATAATAAAAAAATAGACTTAAACTTTTGATGTAATATCCGCTTTACACAGTATAGAAGAATCTGCTTATTAACATCGAATTCAATTCACATTGCAAATACTGGAAGCTACTAATTAAGTTTATTTTAACTCGGTGAATCAGAACATTGTAAACTTACCAATTAAACTTCTGTATTTGTCAATTAATTTCTTATTAATTAACTCCCACTCTTTGTTCTGCCAGCATTAAATAAAGATGACAGATCACTTTATTTTTATTTAAGAAGTGGCAAATTCTTTCTCGCCAAGACGAAATTGAATATTGTGTTGCCGTATGGGGAGCAATAAATATATGCTGAAGCTTTTTCTGTGTAGCGTGTATACCACACAATTTTGTTAAATAGATTTTGTATAATACAAAAAACTTTTCACACTACAACCTTAATTTTCTCTTTGAGAAAATTCTGTGTTTTGCTGGCTTCGTTGTCGACATTTCAATATTTTTCATTAAAAAGAGATTGCAGAGTGCACCCTTATAATCCAGCCGTTAGTCATTATGAATTTTGTAAAATGTGTTTAAATATTCACTTCTTGCTAATTAAATAATACTGTCATCGAATTCGAAGTCAGAAATTTCCCACAGCAAGGTCAAATACATTATTTATTCATCCTCATGAAATATTCGGATGTCAAGAAGTTCGAAATAATAACTGAAAACAAGATTTAAAATAAGTTGAAACTTAGTGTTTATTATTAACACATGAAACAACTGTGATTATAAAGAAAAACAAAAAAGGCAGTTTCGAAATTTGTTTAGGGTGGTCATATCTAATTTTGTATGAAATTCAAATGTAGTTTGCCAAAACAATATTTTCTTTAAAAATAAATAAATAAGGGGAGTTTAAATTTCCGTAAAATTGTTTACGGTGCGATGATGTAAATACTCAAATCGCTGAGCTGGTCCAATCCCCTGTTTTATTTTTTATAGCAAAAAAAAATCGCAGACGAATTACTTTTTCTCCCGTCTAACTCAACCGTTTTAATTGGGAGATCAACTTAAAAACAAACACTTTTTATTTATTTAATGAGACGTTAACACTAGAATTTTTATTTTATTTTTTTGTAATACTGGACAAAAAAATTATAATTTTTAGTTTTTGCAGAGATAGACAAGAAGTAATAAAATTTTATTACTTCGTATAAGCAGGTAATTTATCTTTAAAGATAAGACACGTTCCTTAAATATTCAAACTTGAATCACGCTGTTGGACTTTATTACATTGACTCATTGATTCGACACAGAAATTACATATTTAAAATTGTATCGTTTTAAAAACAACAAAATCAGAAACGAATAAAATATTTAGAAAATTTTCTAATTCTAATTTAAATCAAATTTAGTTTTCTCTTGTTTCTAATACGTTGAGTTTACTAGCCAATAAAATGTGCGACACAAATCATATTTTAATTTATTGATTTTGTTTTTCCAATATTTTAAAGTCTGACGTTGATTAATGATTAATTTTTAATTAACTATCGCATTGACTTATCTCATTTCCATAGTCTTATTTTACTTTAATTACACGTTTTGTTTAGTTACATTTCAGTTTTCATTATATTATATTTTGGTGGATTTTGTTGATGTTTTCTTTATTACTTTCCACGGCCAAATGCTAATTAATTAATGAAAATCTGAAATATGAAAATTCATTCTCATTTCGAAAATGAAACGACAGAAGTTAGATTAATGAAAAATGAATTGTTTTAATGATGTAAAAACAGTACTTAAATTGTAGTTTTCAATGAATAAAATTTTAGAATGGAATATTGATTGAAGGTTATCTTATATGAAGCTTCAAAATACATTTTAAACGCCTCTTTTAATGGCCTCTATTTTCTCACGGGGGAGAGGAAGGAAAGGAAACCTATAATTAGTTATGCATAAAACATAATTATCTCAATTATTAATGGAATTAATAATAAAACATTAGAACCTGTTCGATTGTTTACTGTTCTTTCTTGTTAGATGTAACGAGTATGCAAAATAAATATAACTTGTGCAAATGTGCGTATCAAAGGTGTACGGTTTTTTAGCTGACAAGTTAGAAATTTGATTTATCAAAAAATTTTTTTTTTAATTGTATTTTTCACTTGAGAGAAGTTAGTAACTCATAAAAGAATGTCAAAGGCTAGATCTTCAGAGTGCAAACTGTATTTCAGAGTTTTTAATTAACCTCACTTCTACTGCTACACAGAACACAAAAGTGACAAACAACACAACGTCAATACCATTTAATATAAATAAATAACACTAATAAGTTTTCTCTAGTGCGACAAGGAAAATGAGATAAGGAAGTCTGTTAAATTGCCTTCTCTCATCTTATTGGAATTAGCAAGTTTAATTCTGTTGAGACTCACTTGTAATGAAAAAGCAGACAACTGATCATAGACAGTTGCTTTCTTTTAAACGGAATCCTCCTTTCTACTTCTATATTTCCAATCTTCTTTCAACCGCCTGAGAGAATGTTACCATATGTTTTTAACAACACTTTTTTCAAAACTTCCAATTAAGGCCAATTACTTTTAATTTTGATTTTTTCTTTTTATTATGCTGAAGTCAAATAAAGTGGGTTATATATTCGTAAGTTGACGAAATGAATGAATCCTACCACAATCTTTAAGCTCAATACAACCTAAATTAGCAATATCGCTTCTAGGAGAGCACAGTGGAATTGAGTTACATATCATTTTACAGTTCAGGTTTAATTGCTGCAGATCCGACTTGGAAATTTTATCTCCCTGTTCTTATGAACTGCGTTAAATTTTTTAACGAACGCTAAGCCAAGCTCAAATTTCTAGGCCATTGGTGAACCACTAAGCGATCGAAGTCGAGGGAAGACACGATTTTGCCACTACTTCGTGTCAATCTATGTGACTTCATGACACAAAATCTTTACCTTCGGGAGCTAATTCGACTGAATTTTGACACCAGACAACATTTTATTATATATATTCCCAGCAATTTCGAGGAATTTTTTTACCAGCGGATATTTATTAATACATTTTGAAAAATTCCACATTCTCGAAGTTCATAATTAAATTTCCAATTTTTAATTTGTCAACAGTCGATATTAATTAAAAATGATGTAAAACAGGTGTGTTACAATTCATTTGTGTTTGAATTTTATAGTAATTATTGGAATCCGAAAAAACAAAAGTAAAGAAAAAAAAACAATGATATTTTTGGGTGTATTGTGTAGTTGTGTAGCAAAAACATACAAATTTTACACTTTTATATTTAAAACCTGATAATATTTTATTGTCAATCTATATTTCGTATCAAATGAGTTATTTTATTTAGTTTATCTCATGTAATTATTTTGCTGTCATAGGGGTACACAATAGAGATGTTTCTCCCCTTCCATTTCCATAGTTATTTGTTTCGTCAAAATAATTAGCAGATTAATTTAGGACACAATCTGAGTGGTTTACACGATCTAATTACTGTAAAAGTTAGCTGAGATTTAATCTTTCTGTCTTGTGAATTGATTAAATCTCAAGTATGATGTAGTTATTATATTCCATTCCACGTGTATAGCTGACAGATTCCTTGTTGAGAAACCAAATCCTAATCACTAAGCTAATTATTAACGGGCTTTAAAGCTATCGCACCTGAAGCTACGATGAATATGGTGTTAATAATGAACATCTTTGTTATTCTCTAATTAATTAAGGTTTTTTTTTATTTATGCAATAAGGTGTTGTAATGGAGTTGTTAATGACTTAAATTCGATCCCCTTGTACTTCTTTCCATAGAAACAACTCCCGGGGCCTTTAGCTTTACAATACGTCATTAATTAAATTCAACCATACTGTTTTAATTGTTTTAAAAATCTTAACTATTTGAGTTTTTCCCTAAAATGATGTGAATTGTTGGCCATAACTTCGGGCTAAATTAATCCAGAGTAGTGACTGGAAAATCGCTTTGGCGTTTTTGTACATTGCCGTATACATTATTACGAACTATATACGATGTACCAAACATAATAAGTTGACTCGAATAGGGAAAGTGCTGGGGTCAGATTACATGCGGTAATAAATATCATCTACCGCGTTAAGCTTATACGTAAATGTATTCGAGAGGCTTCAGTTAACTTTAAACTAAGACTAAATATATAACGGTTCGCAGTAATAAAGGAAACAAAACGGAGGAATGCTTAATATCTAGATTAATTAAGATATGTGACGGGTTTCGGTAATTGAATATATTTCAAATGAGAAATTTGCCCGTGGTAATTTTGAAAGTACAAGGAGATAAGGGAAATACTGGAAATTATATCCAAATTAATTGAATTATATCACGGTTTATATTCAGCTTACAATAAATTTACTAATAAGTAATTTATACTTTGAAACTTAGAACCTGACGTCAGGCAGTTCTTTATTGTGATGTCACAACCAAAATAAGACACACCGTAAGGGTAAAAGGATCCGCTTTTTACTACATGCACATAAAGAAGTTTCATGTAAAATAGCACCACATTAAAAATTCAAACATTTTTATCGAGGACCTCCTCGTTTTTAGTACGAAGGCAAATAATAAAAACTTTATTTTCCGGTTATTAAATTAGCAAAATTTAACTTTCACAAAAAAATGCATGTCAAGGTACAGTGCGCTCAACGTTAGAAAATGTGGATGGTGCGATATCAATTCCACCGCTTATTAGGAAACAGTTGAAATGTTTTGTGTAAAGTAAACACAGATGTAATGAAATTGCTCTTGCAGGAGGTGTAAAAAGCAAAAGCTGGAGATAAAAGGATAGTTCGCACCCCCTTTTGATCAAGTCTGTTAGGATGAGGTGTAAATAATTTAAACGAATCCGATTAAAATTTAAAATGCGACGAGACAAGATAAACTTTATTTTGAGTTTAAAGTGAAGTCTTATTTAAAAGATTCAACTTCATCGCTGTTAATACCGTAAGTTATAAATCTTTTATACGCGGTAAATTATCCAGTGTTTTTATGTGCTAAGTTGCCGGGAGATGTGTCTCAAAAGAAACTCGAAACGTATAAAAAGATTGGAAGTTGAACATTTCCGCCGAGATTTACCTAATTTTCCGTAGACATTCGCTTTTTAACCGAAAAAGTTATTTTCTCGCATGTGCGAAAAGCCAGACTTATTAATAAAGCACGCCTCCGAGATATAGTAGATGAGAAAATTGCTTGTGAAGTTATTGCACTTTATCAGTCGATAATAATGGGCAATTATCAACTGATTATTTGATAGTGATCGGAACTATTAGGTACAGCATGCATAATTAAATAGTAATCAGCGGCCTAGCTTGGCTTACATGCCGTGATGCGGATGCTGAGTGGATCGATACAGAGCTAAAAATAATATAACCTGGTACTGGTATTCTACTCTTCTTATCTCTTTGC
Organism: Asbolus verrucosus; assembly: GCA_004193795.1. Classification (NCBI taxonomy): domain Eukaryota; kingdom Metazoa; phylum Arthropoda; class Insecta; order Coleoptera; family Tenebrionidae; genus Asbolus; species Asbolus verrucosus. Next base: position 12,989 of record QDEB01065817.1, read on the forward strand.
TCTTTTCTCTTTTTCGTATCATGCAGAATGCAACAATCTCATAATGTACCCACAAAATAGCCGAATTTCACATCCCCGATCCATCCCCGAGCAACTTTCTCACACTTACCGACAAAACAACACAATTTCAAAAAGTAAATTTCCCGAAATATGTCATTATAATAAAGATACAAGAAACGTCTTCATCAGCCTCCCAACTTTCCAACATTTTTTTAAGCGAAACCTTTAAGCTTCTCGTGGAAGTTTATAAACTTTTTAAAATATACAGCACACTTTGATTTTCGCCAAAAGCCACGGTCAACTTCAATTAAATACACCTTAACAGTAAACAAGATGAAACATCTTGAGGTTTCAAGGAAAACTTCGCAAAAATCAAACGCAATTTCATAACTTTCTCTAAATCTTTCTTCTAATACGTAGAAACCTGAGAAAAACCTTTATATTCCGCCCAATTTCGATAAAATTAATAATAATGATGCGTCCTCTATCGACTTCGATTTCTCGACAGAAATGGAGTTATTAAAATTTAAAAGAGGCGCAACCAACAATACGGACACCGAATCAATGTATTTTGTCAATAACTATACTAACAACTCCACATTTCTGAAAACCCTAACGTTTCTACAATAAATTATAAAGATGATATCACAGAAGTGTAACATTACCATTTTATTAGTGACGATATCTAACATGTTCTATGTTTATTTCATGAAATGTACACGAAAACGGAGTTGTGTACCAAATATACAGAATGTCTCATAATTATATGTCAATAATTTATATAGTAACACAATAAGAA
>QDEB01065919.1:0-15149 GCA_004193795.1 Asbolus verrucosus
GGAATATTTCAATTCAATTTAATTATAAACAAATGTAAAATTGTAAAAATATAAACAAAATTTCGTTTTATTCAGTGAAATATAATATAGATTCTTGAACAAATAAAAATAATAATTTTTTAATGAAAATTTGCCAAAATACTGATGAAGAATGAAACAGTTTAGATTACAGTTTTTTTTAACGAATTAAAATTTTATAATTTTTGTGTTAAATTGCAAGAGAGGTTTAATATAACAGGTGGGAGAACAATTTTTTTTAAGAAAGTCAACAAATGTTAAATAGAAATTCGAATATTAATGTGAAACAATTGTTTTAAAATTACATTTAAATGGTTATTTATAATGAAATTGGAAAAAAAATTCTTCTCTGAGAAACTACGAGTTCAAGAAAGAAAGTGCCAAAGAAAATATCAGTATGACATGCTGATTGTGAAATTTATAAGGTACTTATATGATAAAAAAGAAATCCCTAAAATTTTGAAACATGTTAAAAAACGAGACGACTAAAAAGACAAAAACAATTCAAGAAGAGTTTATCTTGAATAGAAGAATAAATCGTGGAACTTGTAAAGAGTTTTGAAAATGAAAGATCTCTGGAAATTTGCTGCTTACAATTAAGAGCAATGCTAAATACTGCTGTATTTTAGAAGTATCTGGATTAAGATTTTAAATCCGGATGGGGAATGAATGTTCTATGCAACAGTAAAAAGGCACGATACAAAATTTGGAAAATTGATAATTTGTGAACAAAATCGTTAGAGTAGAAGAGAGTAAAAGAAAACGAAGGTACAAAAAATGAATGAATCTGGATTGAAAAGGAAGAGGTAGAAAATAAGGAAAACGTTAAATACAAATTACAAAAAATAAAGGGAACATATTTTTAAAGAGGGTAATTTAGAGGGAAATTTCTAGGGAAAACAAAATAGGGAAAACGAAGCACAAAATCCTAATTTGAAAGTAACGATTATGAACAAATAAAACAGATTTAATTTTATTTTATTGTCTGATTCCAATATAATGAAGACCTAAAATTCTACAAAATTCAGATATTTAAGAATTTATGTGAATGACCTAATGCGTCACTGATACACATCATTACGCGATAGAAGAAGAAAACTTAGAAAAAATAAATAAAATAAATTTTTATGTACTATATTTTAAGATATTTGAGCGATATGCTGACGCATTACATTTAAAAATTATGTTCCAATCAGTGGTACTGACGGGCTGAAAGAAGCGAATCTGAAAATGTCTGTGTTTTCAATTTAAAAATAAACAGGAACAGCCAAACATCCATCAGACGCACACTTATTTATAAGAAAAATATTACCGTTTTATAACCCAAATATTTATTGCCGATTTCGTCTCGCTATTTTTAGTTTTTTTTTTTTAACTCTATTTGCACTCTCAACGAAGAACTTTTTATGTGGTTACTATATTGTTTCAGTAAATCTCCTCTTGTGTGAGTAACTTCAACCTTGGATGTATAATAAATCTAAAAGAGGCGAGATATTTCAGACTACACAGAATGCGAAAGCTACTTCCTCATCGATTATTCCAGCTCGCATCCAGCAAAAAATATATAACTGTCTAAGCATTCAACTTGTCGAACTTATAGAAATTCGATTTACAACTTAAACCTGTATGAAGTAAGCTGCAACGCACGTCTCTTTTTTCACAGTCAACTCGCAAATTCCATAACTAAACTGAAAATATTCAGCTATTTCGACATCCTGTCTTTAATGGGTAAATTATGCAAAAACCACATATTAATGAAGATTATTGTACTGCCGGGAATCCGGACTTGCACATAAGGTGCTGTATTACAATAAGACAATATGATTGTCGTTCATATGGTCATGACACCGCTGTAAATGTGTGAAGAGAAATTGAATATGTGGCAATAAAACCAGTATGGTTTAATGTCCCATTAAGTAAAGTATTAAGAATTGCGAAATAATTTGCATTCTACAGGAGGTTTAATAAATTGCGATCGTTTTCCTTGTCTCTTTTTGAAGGTGCCTGCTCCATTCAGCAAAATGTGCAAAAATTGGGTAAGCATCGTCGCAAAATATTTACAAACCAGTTAAATACGTTTTCGTATCAATAAACATAACCGATACGATTAAGATGGTTCAACGTAAACCGTTTACGTGGCGTGGTGTAAATGAATTCGCTTTTAGCATAGTAATTAGCCAGTCACATAAAAAGTTTAAAGGCACCATAATAGTTCGCATGTGTTTTGCGTACTGTGTGGTATCGGTGAATTGCGCTAATTCTGCGTAATAAGTGAGTTAACGCGTTGCTGTTACCCAGAAATTTGAAAAATGTATTTAACGTACTTAATTTTTTCTATTTGGGGTTTGGGGTGGTTCCAAGCAAAGTCGATCAGAACTGAACTTTAAATTACATACAAAAAATAATACTTCGTTAGAAGTTTTGTGTTTCGATTATCTGGCATATGTTGTTTAAAATTTTTAAATACATAATAATAATAATAATAAAGTTGCAGTGATTGTTCCATTAAAAAAAATTATATATGTATATATTATTAAAAAAAAAATGAGTAAGTGATTCCGTGTTTTTCACTCTCTATGGTAACAAAATTATAATTTTCTGTTGTTTTATTGTCTCCTTTTAAATAACTTTATATTCCGTATAATAATTCTATATTGCCCAGAGTTAGATTATATCAATGTTTTTATTATTTTTGAGGAATATTTCTGTATCCCATTCTTTCCTTCCATCGCGTCAAGATTCCACTCCGTTACCACTTTATTTGAAAGCATGAAAAAGAAGTTTTAGTTTTATTGTAAACAAGAGCAAACATTATTTATAACTCTGTATGCGATTATTATCAAAAGTATATTTTCCTTGTTCCAAATTATAAATAAATTATTATCGCGGTTAATAAATGATTTTGAAACTAAAAGTGTTATTGCAAGTTCCCCTCGGTTGTTTGTGAAATAACATTACGTGAGATGGAAGTTTCATGTTAATTTTAAAAAGTACACCAAGCGTTGTAGGGAGTCTTATTTAATAAGATAAATTATTATTAAACAAAGATCTATTTACTTTTCAGAAATTTTTAATTTTAGAATTTTTGCCTTTAGAACATCTGGGATATATTTTCCAACATTTAACAAGCGCCAAATTTTTAAGACTATCGAATGCGCGACATGACCCTATTTAAATTCATATTTGAGTCATATGGAATGCTCTTAAAAATAAGTAATAAAATTCAATTCAATTCCTTGTCTAGTTGCTTTAAAATTTTTATAATAGGGCAACGACTGTTTTACATAAAAAAAGAAATATGTTAGATGCCAAGGATCCAGTTATCCAGATTATGAATAAAGAACGATCGAAAAAAAATACCATATGGAATTTTTATTTCTTCATTAAAACAAATTATATATGGATATAAAAATATTGTATAAAAAATATTTTTATGTAGTTTATTCACTTATTCATTTTTAATTTAGTCATTTTCCACTTTTGATAAAACTCAGGATCTATTAAATATTACTTTCCGTTAATTAAATTTTATTTTTATGTTGTATAAATCCTAATACCTTTTAAAGGTCCAAAAATTCATATCACAATAGTTGAATAACATATTTTCCTTGTTTTATTAACTCTCAATGGTTTTAGTAATTTCTGTATTTTAGAATCCTAGGATGGGATATCGAATTTCTTTTATGTTCGGTATTAAAGAAAAAAGGACGAATTGGATAAAATTATTCAAATTCAACATGTTGCTGGTTCCAATAAAATCAGAACTGGGATGAATTATAAATGTAATTTTTTTTATAATATTGAATGGTAGCTCTGAATAATTTGAAAATGAAACAAAACAATGATGTCTTCCTATCAACATTTTAATATAACGAATTGTAAACATAATGTTTAATTGAAATAAAAACAAAAAATAAAAAAATAATTACTATCTAATGGCAGAATTAATTAAAAAAATTAAGGCATTTGACGTATAAAATAGCCATGCTTTATATTAGTTTCATCAGTTTTTGAACATTACATTCTGCTCTGTGCGAGTTAAATTAAACATCATTTACTAGATGTACCTTATTCGCTTATGATAATGGTGTGGCCTTGAAACATTTGTGCTAATGTTGAAGTTAATATCATTCACACTGTTTATTACAAAATGAGATATTCTTCAGAAAAATGTATTTAAACAAATTTAATTTCATAATAAATGTTCCAGTAATATTAACAATATAATTAGGAGCAACGTTTCAAGGTCATACCGCTTTCACGGGCGAATGGCATGCCGCATTTGTATGACTATTGTATCTAGTGAAAGTTTTTCATTCTTATAATACACAAAATGTTCATGTACTTGGTCAGTGTTTGATCTAGATGATGACCTAGATATTTTCTTTATCACTCTGTATTTTGTTGAATGCATATGTATTTTCATTTGCAATATAATGACAGTGTATGTGCCAAGCTTCATCAAAATCGGTTAAGTAAAGGTGGAAATTAAGAAGTATTGAGAATAAGCGACAACAACGAGGAAGCCAAATTGATATGTTTTTTTTAATCGTGTAGAAACATCGAATTTGTGTTTTTGATTGTGACAATTAACTTTAATGAAAAATAACGAAAAATTCTATTAAAAAAATTAAAAGAAAACTTTTTAACATACAGTTCAACAGCTGTCATTTTATACGGTGTGATCCAAAGCAACACTGCAGCTTTTTATCTGTGCGATTTTGTAAGGAAATGCCTTTATGCAGAGTCTTTCGTATTTTCAATCAAAGAACAAAACTGCACTTGAAAAGTGAAAAAACGCTGGTTTGTTTATGCCACGTGACACGAGCAGGATGTAATAATAGTCTGGACGCAATTACCGCTGGAAATTTCATTTGATTGGAGGAGAATTCGAATCCTGATTAGGTTAGGAATTTACGAGCGTAAAATTGTTGTGCAGATCGTCAACGGCAGTCATTGTCATTAGAAAAGAAAACATTTGCGCCCCGAAACTCGGCCGGAACAAGCAGATGACAATTTTGGAAAATCGTGAAGGGTGTACGCAGTGCGGGTCGTTAATTTTTTATAAAAACACGAACGGCTCGACAGAAGCAATTACTGGCGAAGTTCGAGTCCCAGCAAGATCGGTGTTCGGTCGGTGAAAAATCCGGCAGCGATTAGAGTCAAGTTTCTGGTCGCAAGTGAGCTTTTCCTGAATTATTTGAGCGTCAGGGGCGGGTTGATGACATCCTTAGATGATTTTGAGTAGTGTAGGAAGTTCGTTGCGCACCTCTGATCAATACCTTCACGCATCTCTGTCCGGGCGAAGCATGTGCGGCCAGTCGGCATGAAACAGTGCAGTTCGCAGTCCACCTGGACGCCTTCCTCGTGGTCTCGCGCGTCGTAGGGACATGCGGGACGATGATGACGCCACCTGCCGCCGATGATGACTTAGTGTCGGCGGGGCAATGGCTGGAGTCGAACTCGGCGCTCGTCGAGCGATGGCTCAAAGAGCACGCGTCCCAGGAGCTCCGCAAGCGGGTCCAGGAGGCCGTCTCGGGGCCGCTGCCCATCTCCAAGCGCGCCTCTGTCACGCCGGATCTCTTCCAGAGGTGGCTCTCCGCCTCGCCGGCCAACAACAATCCGCAAAACCTCCGTCCCAGGCAGGATCTAGAGTCCTTGGAGGAGTCCGAGCTGTTCATGGAGCTCATCCGCGACGTGGCCAATGAGCTCGACATCGACGTGCTCTGCCACAAGATACTGAAGAACGTCAGTCTGCTCACGCGGGCCGACCGCGGCTCGCTCTTCCTCACCAGGGGCTCCTTCGAGGATAAGTATCTGGTGGCCAAGCTCTTCGATGTCAGACACGACACCTCTCTCGAGGAGGCTGTCAAGCTCGCCAGGTCGGAGGACATCAGGATACCCTTCGGCGTCGGCATCGCCGGCACCGTCGCTCAGAACAAGATCCTCATCAACATCACCGACGCCTACAATGTGAGTATTTCATTATCGCGTTTTTGTTTATCACTTTGTCGCTTAAAACTGCTTCCGTTATACACAGGCGTTCCAAATTGAACACAATATTTGATATTTGAAAGTTTGGAACAGCTGGCCATATATTCTTTTCACATGTGTTTACTTGATCCACCATTTTTTTTTTTAATAAGATATTAAAAACTGATTTTTGCAGGTTTTATTCACAGAACGGAACATCAACATTGTCAAAAATTACTTTTTTGTCTTCAGTTGAGCTGGAAATCAGAATTTACAAATCATAAAATATTTCGAAAAAACATTCAAAATCTTTTTTCTTTTGATCTTGTGATACATTCTAGCAGTATGGTTATGGTTTTCTTGTATCTTTTTTTTTGTACTTGAAATGAATACATCACAAATTATTTCATTTGTTTTTTAACATCTTAGGTTACACGCAAAATGTTTCTTTTTTTTAGCGTTGTATTTTTAATTATTAATACAACTGCTTTATACTTTTTTTAACAATTCATTTTCATATTTATTGATATTATTCACTAATAAAAGCTAACTTCACTTGACCTGACATGACTTTATCTGACCGATTGAGAATTTCTGGAAAATTGTGAACAACTATCAATTCTTAGTATTTAGTACAAGTTGTTTTGGGAGATATAGTTAATTATTTATGATTTTAGTACTGATCTAACAGACTTGACTTGACTTATTGACAAACTTCTGAAAAATTTTATATAGCTGCTAATAATTGAATTTTAAATAATAAAGACCGTTTTGATATATGCAGCTTTTTAATTTTAAGACTAGTTATCAATTGAGATTGAGATAAAATAAGAAAACCAACTTATCAAACAAGAACATTGAAAAAATGGTGATCTAGAATTATGTAATATGACACATTTTAGGCTGAAGATGTATTTGTATTTCTAAAAAATTCAGCGAATGATTACAAAAAATAATGAAGGTTTTAAGAAGGGATAATACAGGGAGAAGGGAAAGAGTTAAACTCATTTTTTGTATAGAGAATTATGGAAATGACTTTCAATAAAACGAAGCAATTATAAAATAAAGTCAACGAAGCTAATTTGATACAGGTAATTTATGCATTAATTTTCAAATAAAGGAATACAATTTAATAAAATGTCAAAAAGAGTTGATGGGACAAAGAATAATTGGATTTGAATAAAATTGTACAGAATGATTAGTTTAGAACAGAAACAACTTTTGACAGATGGCTCCTTTTGAAATAAAATAATACAAATATATAATTATATAAATTCAACATGGCTCATTTAAATAGAAACACAAGTAATCTTATAGGATGAATTACACTTATTTTGTTGCATTATAAACAACTTTTTCAAAACATTGCTATAAAAATTAATGAAAAAAATAAACAATGTTAAAATTTTAATGTTGGTTATAAATTGTAAACAATCTTTAATTGCCATAAATGCAAACATTTCATTAAAAATAATTGCTATGTGAAAACAGAATACCTTGAATGTCAGCAAACTGATTTAAAGCGATTCATGTAAACATTTCAATAATAATAATAGTTTAATTAATTTTTGAATACTCGGGCATTTTAGAACACCCCTGTATTTTGCATAATGTGCATTTGCCTTGAGTATTCACTATTTAGAGTTAAATAAAATGAAATTTATTACTCGGTTATGTGCATAATTATTACGTTAAGTGATTTTTTTACTATTTAATAGACAAAATGTGCATAAATAAAATTTTACTTTAATCGGTGTATTGATCTAGAATATGACTCAAATACTTTTTTTGTCACTATATTTTTTTACATCTACAGATATTTTCGTCATTAGTATGATAGTACTAAGTACCTAATTTCATCAAAATTGGTTCAGTAACAGTAGAGATGAAGCAGTATTAAGTATCTACGATGGCATCGATAACACTAGATCTAGGTATTTTTTTTAACTACGTTTACCTAAGTCTGAAAAATATTTAAAAAATGCAGAATTTCGGGTTCATTACTCTAATAATTTTCTTCCATAAGTGATGAAAAATAAAAATTTTATTTAAGAAATAAAAAAGTGTAATTGAATGTGTGTTTAATGATTTATATTTATGAAAATTGAATTAAAAAAATATTTTTCTCATTCTCATGCAGTTTTAATTTTTTCAAGTTTACTCCTATTGTAACATTACAATGTAAATTCTATGAAATTTGTAGAATTCTAAGAAGAACTTTCCATAAAATTTTACAATTATAAATAATTTTGCAGATTCATGAGACTGCAAACAACATATAAAATCGCAATCTGGAACAATAATTTTTACATATTTTTTTAAAGTTAAACATCAAACGCAACAACAAATTTAAAATAACACTATTTTTTCTGATTAAAAACTTACGAAAAGTACATAGGATATTGAAGATAAGCCTTTTAAGAACTCGTTAAAGGCTGTAGCTTCTGTTATTTTCTTATTTTCTCGTTCTGGATAGGGTTTTATTTTTCGAAAACGGGGATATAGTAAATAAAGAGGATGGCTTTATTTCCGTTTACAGCGAGAACTTTCTTAACAATTTACTTTATACATTGGGAAGTAAAAGACCCTGCAGAAGAAATTTTGCTCAACTAAGTGTCGTGAAAGATGGACCAAATGAAACAACGATATAATAATGTTCCAATACAAATTTGCATACTTAAATGGAATATCATTTGAATACAAATATATATTTATATACAAGGTAGTCCATTAAACAAAACCTTTCCTTACTTTACACTGTTACACAAACAAGGTGACAATGTGAAATACATCAAGGTAATTGTAGATATCTATCAACTCTATCTCTTTATATGTAAAGTTTTATCGTATCAGAATTTATTGGATGCTGTTGTACTCACTATGGGTGATCTAAATGGTTTGGAGGAAGTGGAGAAAACTGTCTTATAACCGTGAAAGTAAACGCCGTCAGCTGTCAGTATTAATGCTGTTACCTAACATTCTTTAAACAGTTGCTGTAAATAACCATCTAAATTCTACAAGCGAACTGACTTTAACAGTCTTAATAATAAATTTGACAAGGGATAAGGGTAGTAAAATGCGAATTACTTTTTAATGAAGCCGTCTGTTTAAATCTGTTTCGAACCGCGGTGGAATAAACGGGATTTACTTTTTAATCCCTTATTTCGAGTTACATTTACCGCGGCTAAAATTAGCGATGATTTAACCTTCGCATTTAATATAATTATAATCTCTAACATAAAAAACAAACAAACATTTTTTAATACAATTGTGCCCCAAAATAAACAACTTACCGGATGATTCCATGGGCGTCCGTTCAACCATTACATCGCGACCTTACCATCGGAAAATCAGAATAATCTACTCCGCTTCTGTTTGTAGTCTGCTGGTTGTCTTGACAGAATATCAAATTAAACGCGCTCTATTTTGGAAAGTTGAGAACTTACGCAATCGATTCGTAAATATCTCAAAACCGTCACGTTTGCTTTTATGCCACGAGTCGGGATGCAGGTTTCATAAAAAAATCCTATAAATAAAGGAAATCCAGTACAGGAGAAAGGGATATGGCGATGAGAGAACGAAAAATTCTAATTAAAAAAAATTTAACAAAGCGACGAGCAAAGTTTTAATTTTAATACACTGTGGTGTGTTTTAGACTGGAATTACAGTGAAACTGAATTTAATTTGTGCGTCGACTTGAGGCTGCACCAAACGAATAAAGCTTAATTTAAAGTTAATGTCAGTCTTTTTTCTGGTAGCTTAAATAATTGCGGGAGCTAATGCGGGTTTGTTTTTGTAACTGGCGGGGTTTAATAATGTTTTATTAATAATAAAGATTTGCATATTAAAGTCGGGTTGCTCCCATCGTCACACACTTGATCCCTTCGGCCACTCCCAGGTTACGCCTATGTCTAAATATAAACAGCACATTTTTAAAACACTCAATAACGGCTAGAACACATTTTAGGGAAATTAACAGTCCCGCCGATATTCCACCACAAACATCCGTAAGTACAGATAACTACTTTCGCTTATTATCGGTTTTAGCGTAATTCAAAATTAATCCGAAACCGTTTGATTTATTTGGCATCTAATGCTAATTTATTTATAGCGCCCAACAGGAAATCGCTTTATTGTTTAGAATCGATCGCAGCTCTTAAGCATTATGGTAATGATATCATTTGTATGGTAATTGCGTCAATTTGCTACACCATTTGATGATTGCGAGTGAAAAAAAATCGATAATATTGGCCAATATTCTAAATTGAATTGAACGAAACTTGGTTGCTCGGCTGGCTCATTTTCAGCCATGGGAGTGGAGCAGCGTTATTATTTCAGGGGTTTAATCGCAATATTATTGTCATTTCCCGAGAGGGATAATATGTACACTTTGCTAAGTGCACAAAATTGAAGTCACGCGAATTTTAATTGGTATTTTCGTAATTCCCTCTGAGGGGAAAAATTATATGTTGTAGTTCGCCTCTCAAAGGGATAATCAAGCTTGTGATCCGGCAGATCAACGGTGATCACCGCCTTTTTTGCGAATTTATGCCTACGTCCGTTCAAAGTCGATAATTTTCAGGCATTTAAACGTAACAGTCCCCGACAAGCTGGAAATTTGCAGATTAACAACTTTTTCTGATTTATTTTGTTTCTACGTGAAACAGGGAAAAGGAAATTATTAATGAAAGCTTTATCCCTTAAAAGAGGTTTTTATGACTTAACGATCTAAAAAATGAAGAGTAAGATCAAGAGTAACATTTGAAATTAGTGACTCTCTACAACTCTATTAGTTTTAAATAAATCATAGGATTTTCTCGTGGTAAATTTAAAAACAATCAAAATCTTTCGTATGTATTCTGTTCAAAGAGGTAAGAATTTTTTGATCTGAGATGTAATATTTTCTCCCTTAATGCCTTTATTTTAAAGTATTTTTCAATCTCCAGGCACATACCTTGTAAGCTATACTATTTCTGTAACTTCATTCTCCTCCGACATTTTTTATATTCTAATCTGAAAAGAATCGCCTTTAATTTTTCTTCTTTTATGGACTTTAGCAATTGTTGTGCAAGAGAAAGATTGCTTTATGGAGCCTATGAGGTCGTTTTTGTTCAATTGTTGAAAAGTATACTTTGTCAAAGCCTAAATCCAAGTGTAGTATTCTTAAAACTGTAGCTCCAGATATTTCAACCTATTTATCGTTAAATCATCATCATTAAATCTTAAACTTTTTTCATCGTCTCTGTGTTTCAAGGTTATACAGGTTATAGAGGCTTTGGATGATCCTGAATGAATTCCCTATCTCAACGAAACCATTTTGACCAAAATTTGACTTGGAAATATGATGGGGAATCCTGTTTACACCCAGTCGTCATCCTCTCATGGATATGCAGGATGATCTTGAAATAATTTGCAAAATTCTACATGGCGATAGATTATAACGAGTAAAAATAAAAGTTTTAATAAAGATTTTTTTCTAAAAGGTATCGTTACTGAGAAAAAAAATGGGCACACATGTTGAAAACTGCTGACGAACCATGACCTATGCCAATTTTAATCTAAATCTTACCGCATATACCAGCAAGGTGTTACGTAAAGGCGTAAAGTCCCTGGCACAGTAAATGTTCAAAATGAGCTCCATTTGCACGAATACAAAAGTCGCGCACTTACTGTTTTTTGCATCGGACAAGTAAAAGTCAAGTTCAATGTTTTGTGCCAGCTCAGTGGCTCTTAAACATTTGACCCTTATTAAAACTTGTTTGTTTATTACATCGTGTACAATCACCTGTTCAAATTTTGCACATTATTTCAGAACCAGTCTGTATATGGGACCGTTCCCTTCTTAAGTTAAAAATTTTATTATACTTCGATATTATAACTTTAAATCATACATTTTCAACTTTTAAAATTTTAAGTTGTATATTTTGTGACAAATGAGTTGAACTTTTTATACATGTGTCAAAGACTTGCCAATTCATGATTATCAAAAAACAACAACGTAGCTCTTTTGTTTCATAGCTAAGTATGGGGTGTTCATTTAAAAAGTACATCAAGTCGTCTCTGACTTATTAATAGACGAAGATGGCGCAAGAAAGGGATGTGCTTTCTCATGTCTGAATTCTTGCGACATCTTCGTCTATCAAAAAGTCAAAGGCGACTTGATGCACTTTTTAAATGAACATCCGATAGTAATTACTGAATCTCTCCTCGTAAAATAAAAAACCTGTAACCCTAAACCTATAAACCTAAAAAAACTATTAGCTGCGGTCCAGACTTCGAAAATTAGTGTTTTTAAATTTCGAGTTCTAGATGTAATAGATTGTTTAAATTAAGCAAATGGATTTACCTTTAGTCAATTTGGTTTTAAAAAAAAGTTTTTCAACCATTTGCAAAACTATTGGCAATTTCTAAAACCCTTTTTGTCTTTTCGCTTTTAACTTACTTTTTTCCTTTTATCAAAAATTCGTTAACCAGTTCTTCTAAGTTTTTTTTTGTTTTTTTCCCAATTTACGAATATTTCCTTTTATTATTTGATAATTTTTACCTTAAATTTGTTCTTTATCTTTCAACTTGTTATAACTTCTTTCATTTCTTTAAGCTGCGAGTTTCAATTTTTTTAATTCCTTCCGATATTTTTTTCATTAATTTTTATGTAGGGATTTTATTTTCTTCCATTGTACTGATTCAAACTTATCGTGAGAAATCTATATTTTCTGTGGTCTCAATGTCACTTTAATCAATTTCAGAAGAAAACAATTTATTACTGACGTTTTATCTATTGAATTCTTTTCTGTATCTTAGTTTCATTGACTTTGTACTTCAGTCACTGTTATCTCTGGATATTTCAATCTTTTTTATTTTTAGACCTTAAAATATTTTTTTCTCGATAGAGTCCCAAGACGAAATCATATGAACTCGTTATAGGTTAAAATACCTACAAAAATAAAAATAATAGAAACTAGCATTCTTGTAGCATTGGTGATTTTATATTTAGTTGTTGTTCTAACAATCTAGAATATTTGCATATACCTCAATTTGTGAATATTTTATTATTATTGTGGATAATTTTGTAACAATAACAATTTTGGTTTGTTATTTTGAGATTTCATGTAGAAACATAAACAACTGCAAAAGGTTCCTTCAAATGGATTGATTTAATCGGAAATTAAGAAAATATTTAAGGCCCTATTAAACTATGAAATTTTTATCAAATTAATTGAATCAAACTGATACAATGACAAAATTCTGACAGTAACTGAATTTGTTAAAGCGTCCTATTTTTGAAGTTGAAATATCAAACTGTCAGTAAATAAAAAAATAGAACAAATGTTCTTACTAAAGGAGATTACCTTTGAAGGTAATTATTTATGAAATAATTTCCTTAATTAATTAATTAATAATTAATTAATAATTTCATTATTTATGAAATTACGAAGTTTTAAAATACCTGTTCTTGTTGTCAATGTTACCTAATCCAAATTTTGAATATTTCTTAACGTTACAAAATTTAATGAAGTGATCAAACTTGTCAGAACATACATAATCAATTAGATTCAATTAATTGACGAAAATCTGAAATTCTGTCAAGGGCCTTCGACAGAAAACATTTCCACAGTTAATAGAACTAAATCTACCTTAAATGTTGTCATAATTATTAGTGATCATGATTAGTTCTTACCATATGGATTCAGACGAAAGAGAAATTTTTGAATGTATAGAACAATATTTTGTAGATTCATGATTAAGATACTAAAATCCGTAGAGGAAATTCTGTGTAAATACAATTATGGATTTTTTCTTCTCAGTACGAATGAAAATTATTTCATAATGTTGTAAAAAAACTGTAAAATTTTAGTCAAGTTTCATTCATTGCGACGTCCATGATCAAGAATTATAATTAATGATCGTAAAATGACAAATAGGGGATTAGAACAAAACGAGACTGAAAGTAATTTTCAACACCCAACGATCTTACAAGATGTTTTCCTTTCAGGATCCGCGTTTCAGCTGCGACGTCGACTTGAAGACCGGCTACAAAACAAACTCGATTCTGTGCATGCCAATCTGCAATTACGAGGGCGAAGTAATCGGTGTGGCTCAAATAATAAACAAGACGAATGATTCGCAAGAGTTCACACCGCACGACGTCGAAGTTTTCCAGAGGTACTTAACTTTCTGCGGGATAGGAATACAGAATGCTCAACTCTTTGAGGTGTCGGTCTTGGAATACAAAAGAAATCAGGTGAGTCCCGAATTGATACGTTATCAACACCAAAATAAATTGATCCGAATTATGAATCGTTTCAATTTCTTTAAGTAAATCCAGATTCTGTTTCGATCTTCGCCTCCGTTCTCGTCCGACTGACAAAATGGGTTAATGGAGTACGGCTTAATAAATTTTATTGACTCTGCGGTTAAATGAAGATACCCTTGTCTGGCTTTTTCATAAAAATCACTCTTTTGGGGGTGCCGGATTTGCTCCGAAACAATCACGAGGGTGGCGCACGTTACCTCGCTTATCGATATCTTAGATAATGTTCACTCACTTCTTTGTAGGCAGCGGCATAGTTTCAGAACTGTTATCACAGATTCTATCCCAACTCTCCTTCTCGCAGGGGGAGGGGGTAGGTTGTCGACTAGGTGAAAAACTGTATTCATATTTTATCGAATCGATCGATACGGCTTTTATTACCGTCGATTCAATACGATTTTTATCCCAGCACCCGCATTTTACGTTAAAGACATGATGCATGGCACTAATACCTAAACATATTTTTAATATCGGGCCACCGCCTCGGGGGCCCCCATGATTTATATCGCGGCATTGCACACACGTTTTTTAGCGTCCACCTTAACGGCGAGTGATGAAACTTTGATCTAAACATGAATTACGGAAAAAAACTTAATTTTATCTACGATCAACTGGAAGTAAAAAATTAAAACCAAACTTGTGTAATATTTTCGATGGCAGGTTCCCTATTTTTTGTCCTGTTTTCAATGTTTCCAAGTCATCCTATTACTTTTCCGCTTTATTTTCAACACTTTTTACGTCCCATTTACCTTTTTTTTGCACTACAGACCTCAACCGCACCCTCACACATTTGTTTTGGCATATACACAAATGCATCTACTTGCTGTAAAACTTTTCCATTCTTCTT
>QDEB01065946.1:0-12647 GCA_004193795.1 Asbolus verrucosus
GTTCGTATAACATCAACATTTGTTTTTGTCAGCAGTTGCCCACATTAGCTGTTCGGTTCGTGTAGTCTGTTCTTTGTCTTCCAAATCGAAAATTTTATGAAATCCGTGAAAAAACCAAAAGACCAACCGAATGCTGTAAAAAAACATTTTCGTGTTGTTAAAAACATACAACTTCAGTGATAAAATGTTATAATTTTACACGTGACGTTGTTAAATCGCTAGGGTGTTGTAAAATTTGTGAATGAATTGTTCTTTTCTATTCGACCCACCCCCTGTCGGTTTTTCTTTCTTTACTTCAATCATGTGCTTCACGGATTTCCTAATATGAGACCAGCGGATTACAACACACCATTATGATGTGAAGGTTCGTCTATTTATTTTACATATTTATCACTTATTATGTGCATAAAACGTATATTTTTGCAAATTGTAAATAAACAATCATGATTTTAAAAGACATCCAGATAATAACCGCTTGTCGCCACTATGACATCATTAATGGGAATCAACAAAAACAAATTTAATTATTTTATTTTAAACAAAACCGGTTCCCGTATTTTAATATCGACAACAAAACCTCCGTCGTCCATTTATTTAGAACCCTCCCCCGTTATTTAAATTGTTTTATCAATTGAAATTATTGTATAATCGTCACATCAAGTTCAATTTCGACATTTTAATGCCGATATTGTCATTTGTATGCAGACATGGAAGGGTAATTTACCCAATCGTGATCAGCAAGACATATCGACCAATTCTGTCGATCCAGAATGATCGACAGCACACAGTCGATTATCATACACATTCCCATTGGTCTTGGATTTAAGGACTGTCAAAGACCTTCTTAGAAATGGCATGGGGAATAAAGTTGCGAATTTGCTGTTCACTGGGGCGTTTATTTAATCATAATTCAAATATAGCAGGTGTTTATTTATTTATAAAATTATATAGTCGATGGTAGTCAAGATTGTGTACATCTAAAATCACTGACCCCAGTCAGTTTATTGCCATATCCACTGTACAAATTTCCTCTCCAAGAATACTCAAGCATGCACTTGTACAGTTTACTGTCTTTTAATGAGTTTCATCAAGTTTCATGCAACGAGATCAAAGTTGAGTAAATGTTTAATCGTAAACTCAGCTTTGTTTCTGGCATTTTAAGAACGTTAACTGCTCTTCTGGTAAAAGGAACGTTCAAATGTCGAGGCTGAGCATTTATCTCGTTTCCAACATCAAATTTTCCCATGGAAAAATGCCACCATCTTTTGAGAGCCTCTGCGTATATTGCACTGAAATAACGTCACTTTTCTTCCGCATTAATCATTTATTTCAATAGAATTGGAGGCATTACCCGCAAAATTTCCAACAACAAAGGAAGACGCCAGAAGCCGCAAGGCATCATATAAGAATATTAATTTGATAGGCAATAACCACGTATGAAAACGTACCTTTAGGGCGCAACTTCCTGTTAACCATAAACTAGGATCAAAAATGTTTTAAATTGGAGGCGTCGATAACTTTATAGGCTTTATTATGGCATTTACAACAAAACTGGGTGGATCGTGTAGCTCGTCACGGAATATTACCGTGATTGGAGTTGCTCAGATGAAAACTTGCCCTTAGGCTTAATAGTGTAATATACAGGGTGATCAGCCACTGATGTTGGGTGAACGCAGTAGTAATTGATTTTTGTTTGGTCGTCCGTGCCTCTCCTCATTAATATCGATTCCCATTACTAAAGTTTTTTCTTCACATCGTTACAGTTGTTTCATGTTACCGCTGCAGTAAATCTGTCTTACTCTGGCTTCAACGTTTTACATGACGTTATCACTTTGCAAAACAAATTATGGCATGAAGGTGGAATATTAGTTAACGTTTACTACACATTGTGGTTGGGTGTTTTGTAATTTTATACACAATACTAGAAGCACCTGAATGAGCATCAATGAGGAGTTCAGGAAAGGCCTTACAATGGAGTGTGTGGAGGATAAAGAATATTAAACAGAGAAACTGAATAGACAGTGAAGAGAACAAATCGGTGAAAAAGCACATTTCCAGAGTCAATTTCCAACACCGTGAAATTAAATTTAACATTTTTTTTTTCATATAAATTTCGATTGGTGAAGACATGTTAAATTTCATGTGATAACATTGGGAGAGTTTCGTCTGTAGAACGTTGTCTAATTCGACTCCAATTATAGGCGCTTTTTTTAGGGGACGTCGGAAAGACAGGGAATAATTGATGAGCTGCTCACCCTTAAAGGGAAATGGCAATAACCGCGTAGTTGCCAATGCAGTCCTTCACCTGAACTGGAGGGTCTGAGATGAATTGTGTAGTGTTACTTACACACTATTTGTAAGTGGCTCATTAAAAATGTGAAGTTCTGCAGTGGACGACAAAAACAAGAACTTTAATCGTTTCCTTTAAATAACCACAAATATTGTAAAGGAAAACCTTCTTGGATAGTTATTCAATGTTTGAGAAGCCCACACGATCCGGTTTTGTGTATCAACGTTTAGTGGAGTATTTGTAACCTAATTGAATCTTGTGGATACGGTTCTCAAGGTGAGCGACTTTTGGAAGTTTCGTGGGTCTTCGAGCATTGTGACACTGCCCTATTTCATTCTATTTCTTCCATTATTGAAGTTCAACTGGTAAAAAAGAACGAAGAAAATCATCTGGAAATTTGTTTTTTCAAGTTTGTGTAAATGTGGACTTACAAAGAATCCAACGTAAATAACTACTCTGAAAACAGTTTAATTGCATCGTTTCCTATCAAGCTGCATACACTTTCTTGATTTATTTTTATTCGAGAATTAAATCGAAGCGAATCCCGAAAATATACCGCCGGAAAAATAGCTTCCGTTATGATATATTTAACACGACTGTGAACTGGTTGTAGCAGATAATTATATAGATAAATAAAGTGGATTAGTTGTAATAAATAAGATAAACAGGCTATAAAATGGATTTCTAATAATAACGCCAACAAAAGTACTTGATTTGTCTAATCCGAACGATTTAGATCACTAATTACCGCATTAATATTTGAATCACACATTTGTTTACTTAAACATGAACATTAAATTTATTTTAATGTATTAATTGAACCGTTTAGATTGACGTCGAGCGCAAAATCGCGCAGTTTAATTCAAAACCAGTAGGCGTGGAAATTATCATATCAATTGATTTTAAAGAACGAGCGCAGCATGGAGTAAATACGTCGATGGAAGTAAAAGATTACATTTTTCGATTTCATCAATATTTTCATCAAGGAGCAAAGATGAAGGGTCGCGTATAGAAGCCATTTATCCTCCTTACCCTGGGATGCGATTAACTGTATGAAATTCAACTAGGGTGATTTATCATGTCATTTACAAAGATAACTTGTTCTTTCAGACTTGTTCCTTGATAGAACTAGACTCGAGGGAACTTGTGGGCCTTGCGAGTGTCTAATGATTAAGGGATGTGACAATGTAAAATAATAGAAGTGAAACACTTTCCTTCTAAACACCCCGAAAGAAAACAAGTTTCTAAATACTGATTGTGAAGGGGAGAAGCTAATCGAATTAAATTGAGCATTCTTTCATGCTCCAAAAAGCAAGACAAAACCCCTATGAGGATAGGAGGGGAATAATTTACGATATGGTTATCATGTGGTTGAACATGTAATAAACGGCAAGAACTTAAATTACATTAGCAGATGGTTACTTTTCAAAGAGAGAGTAATTTTTTTTTCGATTACCGCGAGAAAAGATAATTGCTTTGAATTATGGGAAAAATCACGTTTTATTACCAATGAACATTCTTGAACCAACGAAGGAATAAAACACGGAACGTGAAGAATATCACTATAAATAAAGCACGATCTCTCAGTTGTTCGCTTCGATCATTAAAATTGACTGAGAATGATGTTGGCTCGGATAATACCGCGAAGGAAGTTTTTGGTCAATTTTTTTCATTAAGATTTTAGACGTGTTAGCAACTCATTTATAACGCCTCAGGAGTTGAAAAACTCGAGTACAAGAAGCTCCATCGTAAATATTACTATTAAACTGATGAAACTTCGGAAGTGTACAAACAAAAATTGATTCTGATAGTTTCTGATTTAGTTGTGGAATTTTAGATAAAAGAGACTATTTGGGCAGCTCTCGAATTTGTAGATTTGACATATTTAAAGAGCATCGGAGACAGGTCATTTCTTCTAATCGATAATTGCCTGAAATATCAAGGCAGTTTCATTTAGCTCTTGTAAACATTTAAATGGCACCAAGTTCGTAGAGTACGACCGCATATGTTTAAATTCAGTCTTTAGTATGACGCTAGAGGGTTGTAACGAAACCCATTTCATGATTAACTAGTCGAAACCACGATATTAAATATGCCGTTAATGTTGAGGGTTAAGGATAAGTTCAGGTTAGTAATAGTGTCGTGACTTGAAGGAAACTATTCAGTTGAGATTCATGTCAAGTTGAAAATGTTTGGATTGTGTCCAAAAAGACGGTTACAAAACCAAAGAACGTCTGTTTATTATTTGCTAGAGGATGTTTTCAACTGTGATTATTTTCAACCGGAAAACAAAGGTAACGAAAGATTGATAGCCTTTCCCCCTCATTTGCATAATAGGGGCAAAATTGGGCTTTATCGATGAGGTGAAATAAAAGTTAAAAGTGGAGATGAGTCACTTCTTGTTCAAACCGCGACATTTGCATCAAACATCATGGTGGACTAAACAAGTCATTTTTCTTTAGTTTGAGGTGAGTCAGAATGAGCCAGACGCGACAAACGTGTAACTCATGAAGCAACAGTTCATTTTCTGAGATTGCTTTGTTGTGATGAATAATTTGGATGTACCTGACGGACTAAAAATACCTGTCTGTTTTTTTGGCATTGTTCTTCATAAAACAATCACACAATGATCAATCATTTTATAATCGATTCCAACAAAGGTGTTGATATAGTGTTGTTTGAGTTCTACCACAGAAAATCATTGATTCATTAATCATTGATGACCGTGTACGAATGTTTTTTGTGCCTCAATGCTTTCTTATTCTGCGGTTTTTCCAGTTTAACAAGATTAAGACAGTATGTCTGTCTTCAGAGGTATTTATCAAAGCGGAATTTCATTTAGAGAATAGCATTTAAATTAATTTCTCCCGTTCGCGTCTAATTTTACGTTTGTCATAAATGCCTCAAATACACCATTGTGGGTGAACACTTTAAATGTGCATAAAATACAGGAACTGTTCTACTTTACTTTTTATGTCGTGTTAAAAATTATAAAATCACTTTTCTCTTTAATTCAACTTTATTTCCTTTGGTTTACGACATGCTTATTAGTAATTCACTTCTTGTATATTCATTTCGATCTTCTTTTGTGCATCCTGTTAGAAAGTTAATTTCCGCAGCTAGTATCTGTTTTCAAGGAATATTAATTTCCGATTTATGGTAAATCTCGTCTTTTCAAAATTTACTTAAGTAGCCTCTTTGGTTATATTAAAAATAATAACAGCTCGTTACAAACATTATTTCTGAAAATTTAAAAATATTTATTAATAAAAATTAGACAAAAAATACGAAAATGAATGATCTTGATTCAATTTGAACAGACAGGTGACCACTTGAGGTGTGGATAATGTTGTTAATTAAGGTACAGTTAGGCCAATAATTCTTGAAAGAAATAAATTATTCGGATTTGATTTATTTGCTAAATTTTAAATATTATGAATCGATGAAAAAACACAGATCGTTTATTTGATTTAATGTCTTAGTTTTTGCTGTAATTTGAAAACTTTCATAGGAGTTTATACAGAAATTACTGTAAACGATACCTAAAATTAGCATTTAAATTGCTTCCCAATAACACCAGGTTTTTCATGGCTTGCTAATACATCTATTTACATTAGTGAGATTGCGAAAATACATGAAGGCACACCGTCTGTACCTTGAAACATAAAAATCAACATTGTGATTAAGAAAATGGAAAAATATTGTTACAGGTGCTAACATACAGTGTCATTACAGGAAAAAAGTTCACGCAGTTGTCATGGCAACGCCGATCGATCTATTCATTCACTTTATTTAATTAGTCTCTTTCATGTAGAGCGATAGAAGTATTCATTTTGAGTGAGTGAATTGTCATAATAATTGAAAAATGTTAGAGGCCTTGATGGCAAATTGAATGGCCCATATGGCTGAGACAAGCTTTCAAATTAATTATAATTAGAAACATTAGTCCCTTGTAATATGAACAGTATGAGGGTAGTCCAAGTTATAATAATAGATTTGAACCCTCATAACTCAATCTCATTTTTTTCTCTGCAATTTTGTATAACATGTCTGAATTCTGCTACCATTAAAACTGTAATTTTTGAAATTACACCAGAAAAGGAAAATGCCGCTCAGCCCTTATGAGGCCGTTAAAACTTAAAGTCTGACGCATCACACGTCATAAATTTTTTATCAAATTACCACGCCGCGTTAGAGAGGGGTTCACATACACATCAAGCCTTTTTAAAAAATTTTTAATGCCCCCTCGAGCGAAATTGTGTCGGCAATCATAGCCACAGACTCTCGAATAATAATTTTCAAAAGTGTTATATAAAAAGGCGTGTTGTACAAGTTATAAAATGACTGTCATCATTTTAAAAATAATGTTTTAAATTAACGTATGTCATTCGCTAATGACTTTGTTCTTGTAAAACGGTTAATAAAATGTGGGAAACACGTCAATTATGTCTTAATTACGATAAATTTAAATCTTGACTCATCTACAACATTGATTGAGGAAAATAATAATAAATCAGCCGTTTGGTGATCGCACGATAATAGATCGCCTGGAGGTGTATCATTATCCTTATAAACCGGAATATTTTAATATTTTTTCCATTCGAAATCGTCGCAAAACACAGATGTAAAATTGCAATGACACCAGAGATAACTGTAGTTGCACCTTAATATTCCTGTTTACCTTTAAAATATTCTTAATAAAATTCTTAATTTCATGTAAAACAGTTCGGCTTTCGGAGCAATATAAAAGTTTGTTCGTTGGGTTAGTGCACGCAAAACCGCGAATACTTGAGGTTATTTTTAGGCCGAAAGAAAAGGAGTGGATCGTTTTTGCTTATGCACCAGGCGAGACGTTTTGCATCAAGTTATTTATAAAGTCAATTAAAGCGATTAATTCGAATAATGTTTAATGACATTTCAATTAATCGAGATAGACGGACGCAACTTTGTGTAGAGGTGATAATCCTGATTTAATATACCTTTCAAAAACACGGCTGCCAAATGTTTATGACATCTCTGCAGACTGACGCACATAAATCTAAAAATAATGATAAAGCTGCTACATCTGGGCGATGACAAGCGTCTTGGTACCTTTCAAGGACACTTCAATTATTCGCTGCCAATCAAGTTATAATTAATTAATCGGTTCAATTCAATTACGTTTTTTTCTTTTTGTTTGCTTTATGAATGGAAAGAGCGCGTGGGTACAGCTGCGAAGATAATTGTTTTGAAATCTTTTCAATGAAACTCGCGCCATGTCTGCCAAAGGTAAAGCTAACAAAACGATCACGTAATGACTTACTTTTTTCCTCTTTCATTGATAGAAAAAGAAAGCGCAGCAGGAATTGTTGTTACACCGTATTTAAGTCAGTGTTTCCTGTGGATGTAGGCAACCAACCCTTTCCATTATTCATCTGAGATTTGTGTCAAGACATAATGCCAATTTATATCACTGCATATTCATTGTCTGGAATAAATAAGATATAAATTAGCCATCAGAAACACGTATCGCCTTTAAACAATAGGCGCCGTTTATCATAGAATGCTGCTATAAATTAAAATTTTTTCCAATCACTTATCTTTCGCTAATATTAGGTTGCGTGTCCAAATTAAAATCGTTCAGAATAGACGTGCAAATAACAGATGATATATACAGTTGTTAACACGATTTATGGAATATTAACGGTAACCCAAAATTAAGCCTTGAGGTGGTTTTCTCTTATACTCGTACAACGTTTTGCTAATAGATTCTGTTTTACAGTTATCAAAATTGTCGCGACGGTATTTCACTTGGAAAAACATTTTTATATCGGTTCAAAAAGTTATATTTAAAAATTCGTTCTATTTTCACTGTTAAAATCGTAAACTAAATGAGCTATTTTGGTTCTTCGTGTCTCAGAATACCGCGTTTACTGTAGGTTGTAGGTAACTCGTTTCATAGTAATTATGTAAAAATATTCTCAAGGTTGTATGTTTACGGAATTATGATTGGTAGAGATTGGAGTTTTTGCCAACTGAATCTTCGATAGAACACGTCAACTAGAAGGCCAAAAATAACCCAAAACACATTTTTCTTACAGTACTTTCCACAAAATTTTAAATTATTTTTCATGTTCGATTATTTTGCATAGCATTATCAAATATGTCAATTTTTTTTTGAAAATTATAGTCTAGTGATGTACTTTATATAAAGTCCAGTATCGATCTTAAAGCGGTGGAGAGACTTTAATAAATTAAAGGTAGTGTATCATCAAATATTTAATCAAATATTCTCCATTTCTCTTTTCAGCAAGCTTTTTGGTCTAAGCTTCATTACTTTATAAATTCATATATGTATTCCTAAAATCATGTATAGATCAAATCAAATATTAAAGGAATACTTACAAAATATATACAAAAATTTTTGTTATATATATATTTTGTGTAAGTATTGATTTAAATATTTTCATGTCGTTATCATCTTTTAACTGTCTTTTTTTATTTCAGAGCAATTATAGAAAGTGTTGACAATTTTTGTAAAAAAAAAATATATAAAAAAAATTAAAATTAAACGTTTTTCAAAATATAGAAGACATTACTTTCATTTTGTTTTTTTTTTAGAAATTATTTTTCAAACAAACAGTTCAGTTCCTACTTTGTATAGTAAAAAATTTTAAAAATAACAAATCGATTCTACTAGAAGTAGAAACTAGAATATTAAATAATTTTCTCTGATTTTATGTCAAATGTAATTAATTTATTTGGAACTTCATATTGATCATCATTACATCTACGAATAACATTAGACTTTAATCAAAGAAGGAAAAGAGATACGTATTTTTTAATATCTGTCATGCAGAAGCCTCGTTACTTGTAACAAATAATTTCTGACAAGCACTTGCAAAAATTCTCGGTTGCCAGTAGTGAATAATAGGTACATTGGAAAGGTTTAACTTACGCTTCTTAATAATAAATAAATGAAACTGATAAATGATGAATACTAATGAATTAATTTATCATTCGCAGGGTACTGTCATGTTTGATTTGTAGCTATTAATGTTGGAGTGAATGTATTTTTTCATACGAAATACTTTTTTGTAATTGTTTTAACCAAAAATATATTGACATTTAAGTATCATCAAACAAATTTCTTTGACTAGAGTTAATGCTATAAAATTAGTTTTTTTTTTATTAAATTACATACATGAAGGGTCGACTCATTCGGAAAATGACCTTATACGGTTAGATTAGTTTATAAAAGGGGAAATACCCTTATGAGAAAGATTTATGACCGTATCCGATGTGAGTGCAGTTGTTTTGGTAGCAGCCATCTAGAGTAGGTAAGGAAAGATCCCGAGGATTCGAGACCTCTGCTCTCAAGACAACTACATTCTCCACTTCGTTATTGTTTGAAAAACCATTTCCAAACTATTTACGAAGATAAAACGAAGTAATTGTTAGCAGGTGTTTACATCAAAGTTTGTAAAGCTTAGATTTATAACATTTTGGTTTTTAAAGATGCTAAACCGCGTAATTATGTATGAACGCCCATAACCAGCAACTGAGGTGATACAAATGTTCTCTGACTAAAACTAATTTACATTATTTCAACTAATATGGATTAATTTTGCATTCAGTGACCTTGATTTTGAATGGCAAATCTAATCGAAAATAAATGAAATTCCATAGCCCACTTGTCTCGATTATTCTCATTAATATTTGCTCTTTCGAATTAGCCTCACGTCCAGTTAGTAGATAAAATCGACAGTTTAAAGTGCAGAATTAAAATTGTGTTTTTATTTTAAACGTTGCAGATTTTGATTAATTCAAGCACTCCATCCACACGACAGCATCTATAAAATAAAAAATTAGAAGCAGAACCAGTTTCAAGTAGAATAATGAAAACCTGATGGAATTAAACACAATACGCTCCATTCTTTGAGTTAGGCGCTAATACCGTAATGTGCTAAACGTTTACACCAAACTTTATTCATTTGATTTTTTTCTGTTTTATTTAATTCAAATGGATTCACACCTAATTGTACGCATAATTTGGTAAAATTGAGTATTTTGGGTCGGTATTTTAAGCTTTAAGGTTGGTTGCACTGAACACCGACTTTTCTTGAATTTTTCTGTTTTGTGAATAACTTTAGAATAAAAACGTCAAATGCTTATCTTATTTTAATACCACTATTATGTAAGTTCCCGTACGGGTATCATACGTGAGGTCGTGAAATATATAATTTTATAACTCTATAAAATTTTATGGAAGAGAAGACGTTTTGTTCAACAATGGCGAAGTTAAATATTAATCTCACTACAAAAAACAATAGTAACAATACATTTGAAGCGCCCCAGACAAGTTGTCAGGAATATGGAAGAGACCTTTTGAGGCTAGAAAACGCGTTAATTATTTATAAAATGAATGAGAACAATTCGTGTCGCCATGAAAGCTCGTATTCGGTTTATTTCGGCGTTTTGTTATTCATCCAAGAACGGATAAGAGTGGAAGCAGCGAGAAAGCTGTCACAATAACATAAGCTTTGAACTTGAACTATAATTGCGTTTACGAGTTCTTCAACTATTCCGCCTCTGGTTATTTTTACACAAAGATGCCTTAGTTACGCCGTTTACAGGCTCGGTACATAAGCAAATCTGCGGGGTTAGCCTCGCTCCGGCTGTTTTTTAATTTTATGAATATTAATCAGACGGTAAATTTGATCTCGTGCCAAGCTTCGGACGCTCCGAGGCAAGAGCTTTCGGTTCGTGAAAAGCTTTTTGAAATCGTATGCGCGCAATATAAAACAAATAAGATTACGTTCTCCCCCGTTGTTCCTCTTATCATGTCTTGGAGTTGGGAATTTGGCTTTTTTGGACGACGTGTCTGCGTGCTTTTAGCATTGATTGTGTCGGATTCCATCGGTGTATATTCACCTTCGTACATGGATGGTACGTTATCTAGTTATAAAGTTACCTTGTTCGCCCACCTTATGCAAAGTATGTACGCGGTAAGTTGTCTTTTTACATGCCACACAGGCGCAACCTAATCTAAATTAATACTGTAACAAGCCTGCATTCATAATCGGGGTCGTGGAAGTTGCACGCATATTTCTGAACAAAGAGCCTTTTGGTACACGAGTTTTCGCGAAATCAGGATTGTTAGGTATGCAGAAATACTTGGCACGGTCCGCTCTGCCGAAGCCGCCGATTATTGCGTGGGGTAACGTCAGGACGCGATCGATACGAGCATGTATTTTTTTCGGGACACTTTATTATTAGTGGCCGTCGTATTTTTACCAAATTTCCCACTCGTACACGTTTTGCAATCATAAACTGAAATGTTTCCAAGGAGTTTCACATTCCGGTCTCGACTGGGATTTACTCGGCCAACAGAAACGTTAGAAGACTTGTAATCAATATCGCCGTAACTTAATTTCCGATACTGTCGGACTGAATATCTCATTACATTTTAAAGGTAACAAGCCATGAATTAATGCCGTAATTGCATATATGTCGAACTGAATCCAAATCCTAATTCCAATTCCGACGTTACTCGACCCTCACCACTGGAAACCTTTGATTTTAACGAAATTAATTTTTCGCAATTTTTTTGCGTAGTTAATGATGTCTTGTTAAATATGAAAAGTAGCTTGAATATAAATTGATTATTTGTACTTGGAAATTGGAAATAATTAATGAAACGTCAACATAATCATGAATAATCAGATCGTTATACTTCGAAGTATTTTTCCTTTTTTAGTTCAGTTCCAGCATATTCTAATTATCCTTTGTTTGTTAATAGATTCAGCTGTCAAGGTTTTTAACTAAGCATTTTTCAAAATTTGTAATATTTCATTATTATTAATCTTCACTGTGGATGATCCAATATGGGCAAACGCTTCAAAAATATTTGTTTCTTTAGTGTGAAAGGTGATGATGAATATTTATAACATTTATTTGTTATTGCTTCGTAATGCTTATGTTTCTTATTTTAGTTGATATAGAGAGCTTTTACTTGCCCTAATCGAACTCTTCTTTGTCAAAAAATCCATTTATTAAATAAACATTTCACTTGCATCTTTTTTCTCATTAAAAGTTTCCGTCATAAAATGGAATTTTACTTATAGTTGTTGGCAAATACATTTGTACAGAAGGCAAAGCAAAATCGTATTTTTCATCTATTTTAAGGATGGAAAGAATTTACTGAGTCTGTTGAATTTTTCTCACTGTTCCAGTTAGCAGAGAAATTCATTTTAAAAGCAGCTTGTATTAATGCAATTTTTTGCTGCTAAGATTTTTCTTGGTAAGTTGAGAGTTATTTACTTTACTTTTTCACTTGTGGAGTTATTTTCAGAAATTACAATTTTTATTTCAATTT